>JAOTQH010135117.1:0-15524 GCA_025631255.1 Cornus kousa | reverse complement strand
CACCAGGACATCTTTTTCGGGATTATCATCCAAAAAAACAAAAATTTATTCATTACTTGGTCTTTCAAGGCCTAGCACTGGATTGATTATGATTAAAAAAAATGCAAATAATAAATT
This sequence comes from Cornus kousa, assembly GCA_025631255.1. Classification (NCBI taxonomy): domain Eukaryota; kingdom Viridiplantae; phylum Streptophyta; class Magnoliopsida; order Cornales; family Cornaceae; genus Cornus; species Cornus kousa. The sequence goes on along the minus strand of JAOTQH010135117.1, from coordinate 15,407 downwards.
GAAAGATCCCCATTCTCCAACCATTTACACCAAAAAAAGAAACATAATAAATACATTAAACTTGAGGAACTCTGTGAAATCAACCTCCTAAAACAAGAAATTTGAATTGGATCAACAGGAGGCTTCACTAATATAAGAACACATGTGAACCTGTTGTGGGCACCACTTGAACCACGAGTCCTGAGCCAAATGCAAGAGGCTCTCCAAGTCTCCTTGACAGGCAAAAGAGAGAGTTCATCCAAGTTCTGATCATCATATGTAAACAGGCTTGACATCATTAGCCCCAAAACTTGCTCCACAAGCTGGGCACTTGCGATGGCGAGTTTCGATAATTTTTTGAACACAAGGATTGCAAAAGAGGTGGTAGCATTTTGTGATGACGACCTGAAAAAACAAACATTTCTAAGCAACGACCAAGACAAGATACCAAAGCAGAGAATAAAAAATAAATGCAATAAAAACATAAAACAGTAATACATTTTTTCCTTTTCCATACTAAATTTACATATTATAATATTTAAAGCCAAGCACCAACCATGATAAAGGACATCATTTTTGGAGGTATCCTATTCTTAAATCCAACCTCAAAAAAAATACAATTCCTTGAGATATCTCATTCCAGACACATCAACATGAAATGGCACCTGAAGCCCACATAAAGGTCTCAATTCATCATCAACAGAGTTGCCCATATCCATCACCATTAAAAACAAGCCCTAAAACGAGGAAAGGAGGGGAAAAGAAGTAATGTAATGTAATGGGACTACAAAGTTTGGTAATCTCAAAAATCTCACCCAAGGTAAGGAACAGCCACCAGAAATATGTTCTTGTAGCATACTCTTGAGCAACAAACAAGGATAATGTAACCAGTAAACAACAAAGATACTAAAAAGGTAATCCGCCCCAACATGTTCGATAGAATTTGGCGAGTCCTTTAATAAATTTCAGAATTTAGGCAAGAATGTTCATCTACCTGAAGGATTTATGCCCCTGAGATTTTCAAATAATTCATTCTTCTTTAAAAATTTGAAAATTTACCACAATATATTAAATGGTCTTGAGCACTACCTTGGGAAAACAAATGGTCTTGAGCAATAAAATTTTTCTTTGTTAAATTAATATTTTGCAAAATATTACTTTTAAAAAAAAAAAAAAAAAAAAAAAAAAAAAGAAAAGAAAATTAAGATCTTTTTTAACCTATGTCAGACCCAATTTTCTTTGTCTATCTTTTTCTTAAAATGAAGATTTTATGTGAATTGCTTGCTAAAATAGGTACTAACACTGCACTCAATATATCTATGAGATAAAAAGAACTATAGAAGGGTGAACAACTCGTTCATTTGCTAAACAATATAGCTGGGGCTGTACCGAGGGATGCATGCCGGATACATATAAAAAACCACAAAGAGCTCATAAGATGTCCGACACGGATAGTCCACATGCATACTCAAGCTCCCATATTTGAGATGTTAAAAAATAGTATATTGCATACTAAAAGTGTATCCAAGTGAACTGCCACCGATAACGTTCCAAATCCAGTCATATTGCAAAAAGAAAACAAACTAGATCACTGGTTGTTCCACCGATATCCTCTATTTGGTATTAGTATTCGAGTTAAACTCCCCACTACCTTATTTATGCATCACACTCTAAACAGATAACAGTGAAAATGTTACCATTTGCAAAAGTAAAACATTGCCAATGATACATAATATAAAGTAAACAATAGAAATTGAATACTTACCTCTTTTGGCTTGTCAAGGCAAATACTGCACTTAAGTATTTCCCTGTACTCGTTGAGTTCCTGTTGAAGCTTTTCAACTATTGATGACCCCTCTGTGTGTGTTCTTAGACGTGAAGCCTTTCTACGCACAACTTCCAATTCCTCCTCTATTCTTTTCTTCTCAAACCTAGTTTAAGACAAAATGATAGGTTCAGGTCTTCATCGCATTGCAGATAATACAAGGCAAAAAGAAAAAGAAGAAAAAAGAGTACTTTTTCCACTACCTCTCTTTCTCTAACTCTATCTGTAACTCTGCAAGACCCACTCGATTTTTATCGACTTTGGACTGTGATTCCTCCAATGACCACATCAGCTGCTCAGATGATTTTCTCACATCCAATAATTTCTTTTGTGCATTTTCCAAAGTAGCTGAATTTTGAAACCTATCTTCTGCAAGTTTCTGAACTTGGTCTGAGCACATTTTTAACTGCAAAGCAAAAATACTGCCAGTCAATATCAACCTTTTAGGGTTTACACTGCCAAAACTAAATGGAGATTCAAAAACCTGATCTTCAATTCTTGCAGCTTTCATGTCATAAAAAACCAAAGATGTATTGGTCTGCTGAATTGCCTTCTCCAAGGTTTGTTTGTCCATGAGTAGAGCATCACGTAGCTGTCTTGCTTGCACTCCCTCTAAAACAAGCTGAAACAGGATGCCAGAAACACAGGATCAATTTCTAGGAATATAAAAAAATGAATTCAGAAAGCAGCCTGTAGCAAAAATGAAAGTGAAAATTGCATGAAGAAGTCTCCAAAAAACAAGTATGCTCATTATACAATTGCAGCAGTAGTTTTAAAATTGTAAAAAGCAAACACTTAAATATATATACATACAAGAATTCTGTAAGACACAACAGATCACGCTGATTCTTTCTTTCTATGCAGAGAATGCAATGACCAAAAAAATTTAATTGGCTTGGTGAAAGTAACCAGTTAATCATTACAATACTTTTAAAATGTCACTACATCACAATAAGTCAATCAACCATAGAGAAGTTTAGAAACAGCGTCATATTGGATATATATCCTCAGAAGTTGATAAACAGCGTCATAGTATCATACTAGCAATATAACCCAACAAAATATTTGCATAAGTAAAAGTTGAGAAAAATTTGAACATAATTAATTATAAAAGGCTGACATTCTGCAGTCCAAAGCATAATTTCTCAAGCAAAATGGCCACTGGCCATATGGGTGTTTTATTGTTGCAATATCCAAAAGATATGATCTTCTTAAGGGACCATACAAACATCAAAAACTTCATGATCCAATCAAAAAGGATCCACGTGATTCAGGAAAAAATTCAGCCAGATGACATTTAATAGTTTAAATGTAGTAACTCTCTAAATTACTATACGTCACAATTTTTCAATAAATATTTTTTTGTAAATAAAATCCACCAAGTCTGGAGGCTCTGACGGATATTAACAACCCCTAAGAGGACTTGAAGATCCAGTTGACAGATATTAACATAGGGCCGCCAAATACCAAAGGGTGACAATGCTGCTGGAGTGGTTATCACTCTGCCCTTGCAGCTGTCAGGTAGAAATTTGATACGCCTTACTTTAAATTTTTCATAGTTAGGCAGCAGTCTCAATGAATAATAGATGAACATCTATCTGACACGTTCTATTGAGAATCCATCAGTATAGTTCAATGACTCATTACAAATATGTATCTTAAGATATTACGATTGCTCAAAAAAAAAATTAGCAGAAAATATAATTTTGCACAACCAAATCTGAACAGATGCTTGAGAGTAGAAGAATGAAATAAATGGAAGAAGAAACTTAAAGAGTATCAATGAAGCAATCAATTAGCACTCTAGTTTCTGTCAACAAACAAACCATCACAGAAAAAACCACATAAGGCCCAGTGAATGCAACAAGGAAGTATATAGAACATTGAGAACTTCAGAAAGGAGGGAGTGGTGCTACTAACTAATCACCTTGATATTATAATCATCTCTCTCAGTGATTTGCTGCAAAAGGTGTTGGTTTTGAGTTTGCATATCATCATATGCCTGCCCAATAGTCTGAAAAGAAAAGGAAACAAGAGAAATAATCTTAGGACTACCACAAGCATACAAGACAGAAACCCAGTCAAAAAATAAAGCCTGAAATTAACCTCTATCTCAGATAGGTAGGCTTCATTTTCCTCGTGTTTGGATTTCAGAGAATCAGAAAGTCTTGACTTCTCCCTGAAATAGCAAGAGAAAACAATCATTCAAGAATTTTCTTCTACGAGAACAAAGGAATGCAAGAGTGTTATAACCCCTATAAAATTTATTAACTGTATAATGCAAATACCCAGTAACTTTTTGAACATAAACTCTATCAGAATATAGAGATAAGCCAACAGATGAAACAATCAACATGTCAAATGCAGCATAAAAGAACTAATACAACCAACAAAATTGTAACTTGAGATCTTATATCACCGGGAGGAATTTTAAAGATCAGGCATTAGCAAAATGAGTACACACCCCACTCAACAGCAGTGCATGGTATATTATATATCGACACTCAATCAAAAGAAATAGCAAACAACTATATGGTTAACTCATTCCCCAGGAATCCCAAGACACGGGATACGAGCTAATCTTTTCTGGAGGGAAAGCTGGGGAAAAGCATAATAGAGCATGCGGACTTAGCTCTCTCTTTTCTTCTTTGTTCTCTTTTCTTTTTTCTTTTATCCGTGGGAGTTTTCTATCCCCGGGGGATGGGGGTTAGGGCATGCTGGAGTTAAGTAAGTAAATTATTGGTTTTTCACACAAAAAGGAGCATATAGCATTCTTTTTGGGAAATTCGAGAGTAAATTGCAAATTTTTCTCTTATAGTGGCAGAGGCGAGAGGAAGTCAGATTGAAAAGGCATTCTGAAAATGAAAGAAGATGCTGTAAACAGTAGCAAATGATGATAGCCTTCTAGATAAACATCAACGAAATATAAAATGAACCTTTTAGAAGCTTCCAGTCTCTGTCTCAGATTGGCAATCTCTGCTTCTGCCGCAGCCAGCCTTTGCTGGGAAACAGCCTCAGCTTCAATTGCTGTTTTAACTCGGAATTCCAAGTTGTGTTCATCGAGAGAAGACTTCAAGCTCTGAACATGAGCCCAGGCTTTGCATTCAGAATTCCTCGCTTCTAAGACATCCCTGCAGTGTCCAAATTAATTTCTGAGGACAATGAAAGAATGTTGAACCACATGTCAATCTTTTAAATTTCATCATTTCAGCAGTCTTAGTAACAGGATCAAATTGGAAAATCGTATCCAGATTAGTATGTCCATGGTGCACTGCTTAGCAAATAGACATTATAGAGCCAGAGGCAGCAACAATTACTCACTTTACAAGAACAAGCATGATGGTCTTTATTACAACTTCCAGCATAGCTACAACTTGCAAGTTGCAGAAAGATTTGTCAAAGAAGTCATAATCATTAGTGGAATCGAAATTTAGAAAGTCATTATATCCACAACATGGAATGTGTATGAATTATTGAGCCAAACAAATGCATTTTATTTGGTGATTCCACCAAGTCATAGAACACAAATATTACTAATACTTTGCACGATAGGCAAATACTTCTATTAATGCGGGTAAGAAATTTGTGGTTTTGTTGAAGGAAACTTCATATACCTCCGAAAGATTAAATCTAATTATCCATAATCCCTTATACACATGAAGATGTAGCAAAGTAACAACAGAAAATGCTTTAAAAATTACAACTCCTACAATAACAACATGAAGTTGAGTGTGATGGTTTGAAACAAACAGCAGAACAAAACTGCAATACTCCTAACAGCAGAACAAAATTGTTATATTCTTCTTAGGCCCTGTTTGGAATGGCTTTTTAAAGCCACTTTTGGCTTTCTAAACCCAAAAGCAGAAATTTAGACTGTTTGGCTTGCTTGGGGCAAAGCCTTCTAGAAGAGCATTTGCGAAAAACTGGAAGGTACTAGCTTCCGCAGAATGCTCTTCCTAGAAAACAAGGAAGCTAATTCCACTTTAATGAAACTTTCATAATTCCTTTCCTACAATTAATGCTTGTGAGTGAAAAAATAATATTCCAACCCATCCTGATTATGTTTTGCAAACTCCAAGTAGAGAGCCAATGTTCTTCTCTTCTCCGCCCACTTGCGACTAACATTGAGTTCTGTTAAAACAATAGTTTCAACTGGAGCTTTCTCATCTCTTATTCCAAGTCCTTTGTTTCTTGGTTTACAATCTTGTAGAGCACTCTAAAATTAGGGTAATGAAAAGAAAAAGCTATTGTTAGTGTTGATAGTTTGTGTTTACAATCCAAACAGGTCCTGAGATAGCTTATGCTTCCTTTTTATTGTACACGAAAACAAAAGCAAAAACAAAAGTTATGCCAAAGGAGCCCTAACAATAATTGCAACACTTATTCATATATAATTTCATAGGGTTTTCGAAGATTGCACTAGAATGGGAATTATAGAAATATACACCATAACAAACCAAAATCTTGATCCCTGCATTAAGAAAGGAAAAACCAAAAAGTTTCCGAAAATTAGATGGCATGACTTCCAAGGGGTTAATGCAACTTATGCATCAATCAAGGAACAAAAAGTTGGTGGAAAAAACAGACTACCTGACATACTTTTTTTTTTTCCCGCTAAGTGGCATAAATATATTTTGATTCTTCTTAATGATACCTCAAAAACTCCAGCAATTCAGTAGCACAAATTTCACCTGTTTTTATTCGTAATTTCACACAATAAACCGTTATAAACCAATTTAAAATGGACTTCTTCCTCCAAATGAGACAATTTCATCAAGTATTTTGCCATGCCCGCATAAGGCCTTATAAGGGATAGCAAAAAGTTCTCTATAAACTCAATAAATAAATTCATGTCCAGAAGGACCTAGAAAACCAATCATATATACAATTTCCAAAAGAATAAAAAACTAAACTATATATTCCATGTAGTTTTCAATCTGGATATCTTATTTTAGGTAAACAACCCAAATTTTCAACATATGTTCTCAAAATTGCAAATGTGAAGTTACAATAAATAAATAAATAAAATAAAATAAATTTTAAAAAAAGCTTTTAAATCGACCTAGCATAAAACTCTTTTCATTCTCGCCCACATTTCACCGGGGTCACTTAAGTCCGCTTAAAAATACCTTAAATCAACAGGCCCCCATAATTTTTTTTAATTTTTTTGATTAGTACCCACCTTTGGATATACTTAAGATCTAATCATTAAAATGGAAGGACAAATTACAATTAATTGCATTAATTATTCCCTTCAAGAAGCTGCCTATAAAATGATTTGACTAACCACATTATAAGATCACACTAGGAAGCACAGACGCCTAAAAGGGCAAAGACTCAATGACAGACACGCCAAAAAAACGTGTCTGAATATTTGGACACGCCGCGGACATGGCATGGACACGCCGTATACACGTGCCTGACATGTGTGTTCCATTCTTGGGGATTTTTTTTATTTTTTTTTTTTTAAGAAGGAACTTAGGTTTTAAGAAAGTTTTAGAAAGAAAGCTAGGTTCAAGTGTAAATATGAGGAGTTGTTTAATAGCTTTCATTAACATGATGGTCATTACATAATTACTTAAAAGAAGTTTTTTAAAACAATATTATAGTAAACAATCAGATATTTATGCTTATATGTTAGTTCAAAGGTTCAAACTCTTGCCCAATCATTTTTTACTCTCTTGCTCCCACCGAATAAGCTTCGTTCTCAGTGGATGGTCTCTCTCTCTCTCTCTCTCTCTCTCTCCTCGTTCTCCTCTTTTCTCTCTTCATCTTTGTCCTCCTCTTTTTTTTTTCTTCTTCTTCTTCACAAACCCTAGATACTTCTTTTTTTTCCTTTCACAACAAAATTCTTACTCTCTCTTTCCTTTTTCGTCTTGTTTCCATGAACTTTTTCTCTTCTACGGATTTTTACCAACTAAGCCCTAATTTTTCTTTATATAACCACTAAGCCCTAATTCTTTTTCTAACAAAACCCTAATCCTCTTTGTTTCGTTGTTTTCTTCTCTTTCTTAACCCTCTTTCTATCATTCTCTCTTTTTCATGGCAAAGTACAATTTTTTTTTTTTTTTTTTTCATTATTAGGTTGATAAAAAATAATACTCTTAATTTCTTAAAGTAACACATCATATATATATATATATATATATATTATTTGCCGTATCCCTATCCCGTATTCGTATCCCTGTCCCGTATTCGTATCCATGCTTCTTATAATTCACACAATGTTCAATTCCAAACCCAAGCTAACTTTATCAGATCAATTCATTTAAATTCAAACCCCCAAAGATTTTTCCACAAATTAAAAATCCTTAATGCACCAAAATCACAATGGGATCCATGATCACATCCCCTTATCCACCACCACAAGACATGCATTTATACATGGATGATATAAACCACCTTTCTCCTCCTACTTAGCCCTCTGTACAGCTGCTTCTCCCCAGAAAATCAACCACCTTTCATTTTTAATGGAGCATCTCATCAAAGCTTTTGAACAACTTCCCAAAATCACTCGTTATCCCCTTCTATAATCTCCCATTACGATTTGATCTTCCAACCGATAAATTATACCCTCTTATCTATCCCCAAACCCCCCCGGGAGAAAAAAGGATTTCTGTAGGGAAAAGAACAGAGAAGAAAAGAAGAAAACAAAAAAATATAGAACAAGTTACAAATATCCTACTCCCAAATCCCAAACTAAACTCCATAAGATAGCAAGTCTACAATCCTAAAGGAAGAGAATTTGATCACTTATAAAATGTTGCAATCAACAACGGTATCATATTCAATTTATAAAAATAATTACATTTCCCCCACAAGAAAAGTAACAAGGGATATCAAATTCATTTGAATCAATGTAAGCTTTACAATTCTTGTATAGATCATCTGACCTCGAATCAGTGGACTCACGTCTATACATTTCAAGAATGAGCTTCAACTCCAGATCACTCTCCTTCAAATCATTAGCCTGAACCAGAAGAACGAGAATCACTTAAAAAAATTATACTCTCCAAGTGGGTGCACATTTGCACTAGAAAGCAGTAACCCAGAAAAAAGTTAACTTTAAAGGAAAATTATTCGGAAAAAACAAACAAACAAACGCGGGGGGGGGGAAAGAAAAGCATGTGAAACAGAGAACTCAGGAATTAACAGAAGGCAGGCCACTAATAGTGTTGTTTTGAATTTTTTGCATTCTATATTTCGACTTAGTTAAAAAATGATAAATATATGTAAAAAACTGAAGTGGAGAACAATGCTAATGTATCATAAACTAGGATGTCTTAAGCCTCAAATTTTGTTCTTCACAGTTCAAAAATGCTGATGTAAGAATACTTCCGGTCCACAGCCTCCAAAATTGAAATTTCTGGCATTCCAATCTTCGAGATATAACAAGGTGTGATCCACAAGAATTCAAGAAAGAATGCACTGGCATTAGCAATGCAAGTCAAAACCATCTGTTCAACGTATATGCATCTATTCACATCTATTTACATGAGTAGTGCCACATAAGAAATATGATAACTCTGCAGTGATGATACCCAAGGAAAAAGGTAAATTACGCTAACACCCCTGAGGTTTGTCATAATGACAGTTATATATAAGTTGGGCCTTTTTGAAACAATGACACCCCCTCAAGTTTGGTAAAGTTAACAAAGACACCCCCAACCATCATCTGCCACATCTAACACGTGGTGAATTCACATTATTACCCTTTGACATATTAAATTACCAATTTAACTAATACAATTCTTTTTGATTGACCAAAATGCCCTTTAAAGTTGAGTCCCATTTTCTCTCTCTAAATATGCATACACATATATATATGCATATAAACCAATCAACCTCCACCCCACAACCACTACCCAGATTGCCACCACCACCACCCACCACCGCCACCTCCACCACCGCACACCCCCTCTGTCTATCTCTTTCTCCATTCACCACGGTAATCTCCACCACCTCCCTCCGCCACCACAATCCCACCGCCCCCTTAAGGGTCTATTGCCCCTTATGGAATTTAGACCACACACAGTGACAGTAGTTTCTTTCTCTCATCGCCCTTTACACCATTGCAATTTCAAAAAGCAAACCAATACCGGAACACCATCCTATTTGGCTACCCTTTTCATAAGCATCTCGTCCATTTGTAGACCCCAATGAAGACCCATCTCTTCATTTAATTTTCATCCTAATACAGACCCATCAGTACAAACACAAACCTTTTCGGATGATATCAATCATCAGAAAAATCACAAACCCACAAAAAATAGAAAAACAGAAACACAAGGCAATCAATCAATGATCGGTCAAAGTAATAGGGAAAGAGACGACCGATCAAATTCTCGTACTCAGTGAGGGTTTGGTTGATCTGGGTATTGAAGCCCCACCGGCGGTAGCACATGAAGAACCAGAGCTCGCAGTCATTTTCGCACAGTGATGAGGAGCGTGCCGATGTACAGGCAAAGGAAGCGATCTCGGAGGGGCGGTGAGGAAATCTAGTAAATCACGATTGAACCCTTTCACGAACTGGTCCACTATATGAATCGAAGTCTCCTCTTGGTTTGAGGGTTGATGATGCAAAGCTTGTATCAGATTTTCGAAGCTCTTGCGGTCAATCCAGTCTTGGATCTCCAACTCGATGGTGGGTGGTCGGTGGTTGTAGTGCAAGAGGTTGCGGTAGAGAGAGGGAAATAAATAAATAAATAATAAAAAAGGAAGGGGTGGGCAGTGATGGTGGGTGGTGTAGGAGTAGACAGAAAATGTGAGAAAATTATATATTTATACAATATAAACTCACACATATATATACACACACACATATAACCAAGGGCACAAGCATCATTTAAGAGTTATGATATTTTACAATTTAAATCAATAAAATATTGAAGGGCGACCTTGACTTTTCACATCCTTTAAAGGGTTTGGAACCAATTTCTGATAAGGGGTGTCATTGTTCAAAAAATGATCCAATTTCTGATAAGGGGTGTCATGTTCAAAAAAGGCCCAACTTGTATGGTTGTCATTATGACAAACCTCGGGATGTCATTGTAAATTACCCTAAAAAAAAAGGTTGTTCAATTAACTTCTTAAGACATTACAAGGAAAATTGCTAAATAGAAGATAAAGTAATGTATAATATAAAAATGCAGGCCCGATAGACAGAAGTAGATTGATAACCACTATAGAACACAATAGGTCTGAAATCTAGAATAAACCAAATATCTGGCATTAAAATTTAATTACTACTGAATGAGATCTCATCGCCCCATTTTTTTCCCTCCATAATCCATATATGACGTAATCGGTTGAAAAAGGTAATAGTTACGTGTATGACATATGCAAGTCAGGATATATAATATAGTTTCTATGATCCAAGCACCCCATATATAGGTCCATCACAATCAACTACTACATTCTCACTTAATTGTCAGTGAAGAAAACATGTGCGCTTACCAATTAAAAATAAAAAGGGGGAGGAGAAGGAGAAGAAGAAGAAGAAGAAAGCAACTGGGATAAAAGAATATGGCATCAATTTAAAATGACAAAAGTGGACTAGTGCACCTACTACAACAGAAAAAGAAATAACCTGATAAAATTGAGAAAAAACACTGGAGGAAGAAGTTCCACACAACTCAATCCAACTAAGTCTTTTTCCCAACTATTTGGTGAGAATTTCCATGTTGTTCATAAAATATGTACTAAAGCAAAACCGCCAACTAAAAGGTTACTTATCCTTATGTAATAGGACAATTGATAGCATCTCCGGGGATTTTATTATTTTATTTTTACTTTTCTTCGTTTTGGGATGGCTGGGTGGGCGGTGGGGGGTGGGGGGTGGGGGTGGGGGTGGGATACGGGGGGTATCCACTACTCTCATCCCCTGGTATAAGAAGTTGGTTCCAATTGCTATACCAAAGAAAACTGGAAGTCCATAGCATCATTCTAGCTTCTGTATTTAATATCAAAACATGGGTTCACCCGCATAACAGTTCAGGAAGGGAGCACATGCACCTTGGATAATTAAATTTGTATGGATTCATTCACCAAAACATGTTTGATGGGAATTAATTATTTAACGATAAAAATTCCACCCTCTAAATGTGTTAGGCTGCTAAGGGTGTAGTATAGTGGTATCTTACTATCTCCTCTACCTCCTCAAGTGGAAGGTGAGGGTTCAAGTCACCATATCGAAGTCTAACAATTCAGGGACCAAATGGAAGTCTAAAAAATCAGTTCCCTGAATGACCCAACACAGCAAGTTACCACTATGGGTAGGAAAACTAAAACAAGGACTTCTAATTTCAGATAGTTTCGCCATTCTTCCTATTTGTACCTTTATAATCAAGAAGAGGTGTATAATTTATTCCTATCATATGTTAGTGGAATTAATGAAAGGTTATATCAAACATATCAATTTACAGGGAAAAAAATGCCCAAATCAAGTGAATGTAAAAATTAGATCGTTTTGCGGCACATGCAAGGAAAAAGGATGGGCTGCGTAATTCTTAATAGGAAAGTCAGAGTTAGTCACACAAAGCTCCAAACATTGTATCCTAAGCCAGTACACACTCAAATAAGCTTTACAAAGCAAACTAGAAACACCATTGATAACATTTATTTATTAAGATCAAATAAGAGTTGAATACAATAAAGGAGGACACGTCAAACAAAACAAATTCTGTAAAAAGATTATCAAGTCAAATAATAGAGAAATAAAATAAATTCAAGGACAACATGCCAAGGAACACTATGGCATGGCAATTCTCAAAAAGTGGAAAACGCAATTTCACATCCAACAATGGTTTACCCCAGTGACAATCACTACTCCTTATCTTCAAATAATAAATTAAAAATACCTTCTGAAAAAATAATAATAATAAGTAAAAGAAAAAGTAACATATTATACCACAGCATGCAACTTCTTCATTTCGGCAACTTGGTCAGATGATCTAGCAGACAGAGTTTCCAACTCTTTAGCCTGTTTGAGAAAGCAACGGGGTTTAGACCTTCAACTACGTCCAAGAATATGCCGCATGTGTATCAAGGATACCTACCTTCCTATCGAGAACACTGGAAAGAGACTCGACATCAGCCCGCAGAGAATGAATGTCTGAAGCAGCATCTTTGTATTTACTTAGTTGACTTTGCATACTGCTCATATCCTCCGGAAATGAAGAAACCAAAGCTTTAAACTCTGCAATGATTTCCTTCCTACCTGAAATGAAAAATCTCTCTCAAGATTGCAGTAGATAATGTCATAACAGAAGGCAGCTAAAAAGATTGAATGAAGATCAGAACAAAAAACGTCATGTCTCTTCATACCAGGTTCTTTTGATGCTTGTTCTAACTTAGTTTCAATCAGATTTCTTTCATTAATTTGTTTCCGTATCTCTAAACCCAGCTCAGTAATTCTAGAATTAGTAACTGCAGAAGATCTATGGAAAACGTCAACTAAATCATTTTTCATATTCATTTCTTTTTCTCGCCAGGCAAGGTTATCTTTCTCAACCTACAATTTCAATAAAAATAGAAACAGTCAGCATTAAAACAAGATCATCTCAAGAAAATGACATACAAAGGCATATATATATGAAACTACCAACCAGTAACAACCTGTAGTTTCTCGAATAGGGCTTGATACTGGACAATATGTGCTTTTGACTTTGAAAGTTGATCTCTTACCAAGATATAGGCTTGGGAAGAGGATATGCACTTCACATTCTTCAAAGTGTTCTGCAGGCAGATGTCACCGAATAAAACATGGGTGAAAAAGTAAGCTTTATTTATTGAGGAATCCTATGGAGAACAAAACAAGTATCCATGTAACAGAAAACCAAGTAAGGGAAAGTCAACCTGCAAATTAGATAACTGCTTTAATATTTCTATTCTTTCTCCATGAAGACGCTTGAGTTCCAACAGGCGACATGAGACTTGGTCCTGAGGATGAATTCATGTTCTTAGATACAATTGTGAGCTTCAAATCGACAATAAGAGAACCATAAAAGAAAAAAGGAATTGCAGATAAATTACCAATAATTTTTTCAATGCAGACTCCATATCTTGCAAATCTTTTTGTTTATCTCTAACTTTAGCCTTATCACCAGAAACATGCTTGCTCCCCAAATTTAAGACAGGGAAAACTGCCCCCTTCGCTGCATCTCTCTCTGCTTTTAGAGTTGCTAATTTACAATTACTTTCTTCTAATTCTGCAATGGTAATCTCCAATTCCCCTTCAAAAGAACAAAGTAATAAAAACAGTCAAACTTGCAGGCCATTAACTGATCATCTGGGCCATTAGTATAGGTGTACAGAACATAATATTATCGCTCATAGGGGGTATAATATTATTTGGAATCAATCAGACCATCCATTCCCTTAATTGATGTTATTTTCTTCTTAGCTTGGCTGGGTTTTGTTTTCCCATTGGACCTTTCTCGGTACACAAGGGGATATGCGCCCCCCACCACCCCCCTCGCATTTGTAATTTATGTTAAGATCTATGCAATTTACTACTCAGAAAGAAAAGAAGCACGCAAACAATTCAATAAGGGTGAAGAATGTTCATCAGTTGTCTATCTTCTCTATCCACTGAACAAATAATTCTTTTAGACCAATGTTGAGGATATACCCAGCTTCTGTGAGAACTATCTCTAATAGATACAATAAAATTATCCATGGAATTGTTCATTCATAAGCAACTAGCCTTCAATTACTACAACGACAGAAGTCTCCCAAATAAAAACAAGAAGAAAGTCAAATGTCAATGCATATTTGAAGGGCATAAAGGCTAATATCAAATGTTCAGGAAATGTATGATGAACAGTATTTTTCTCATCTACAGTTCGTCACTGCATGTGCTTCTTTCTCATGTAGTTGTATTTTTATGATTTCATATATTGTACTTTTCCTTTTAGTAGGTTTAATAGAGCATATATATATGCAATCATGCTTGCGTACATGGATAGCATGTTATTTTTATTTCATAAACAATGGTTTTCAGGTACTGCATGGTTAAAAACAAAGGTTGCATCTTTGCAACTCCCTGAAGCTGATTTATGGAGATCGTACAACCAAATCAGCCATATTAACAGCCAAATTTTTTTTTTTTTTTTTATAAGTAACAGGCAAAAATATATACGTGCATGCATAACAAGCCTTTGTGTTGGAAAATATATTTACACAACGACAAGTGCACAAAAAAAGATCGTGTAAGAAGACAACAGGACGCTTCTTCACCAACTTCCTGGAATTGAAACGCATAATTTATACTAATCCAACTCCCAGACTTCCATATATAACACCAAAATAAATTTAAGAAAAGCATCCACATATGCTCATATACCTGAACAAAAATAAATCTTACTGATCTGCATTATGTGACTAACAGATTAAGGCTTATCCTTCAAATAACAAACGGCATTAAGTCCCAACTCATGCCCTCAGACTTATAGATGAAGATATATAAACTATAAACAATGAATTGTCAAATCAATACTCCATTTCAGAAATTTGCCCGAGTGCTTAAGCTCACCCTCATTACTTAAACATGCAATCTTAGCAAATTAAATTACTAAATCATGCATGACAACAAGCACCACTC
>JAOTQH010135010.1:0-15524 GCA_025631255.1 Cornus kousa | reverse complement strand
TTTAGATCCAAACATTTATCCACTTAATTGCAGGAGAAGATTTAATAAATCAACCACTAAGTCCAGAGCATGCATAGGTCAAATCTATTATAGCAATGACTCTATTATGCATTTAAAATAAATTCTACCACCGTACTTTAGTCCAATAAATTGCTAAATCAGTTTTAACAATTAATTCGTCTTCCATCCGTTAACAGCATAGAGAGTTTATTAAATTTCACACTGTTTGTCCCATTGATTTAAAAATCAAATTAAATCAATTCAAGGGTTTAATCACACCCTAAATTAATTATTAAATCCCTCTGTGAAGTCCCACAGGTTTCTGAAATTTAACTAAGCCGTTTAGTTCTTTTGCTCTGTTAATAGCATGCACCGTTGTATAAATTTACACTACTTCATCCTTTATCCTAGGGACTTAAAACATGCAACAAAAAGGGTTAATCATACTTTAAGTTAGCTATTTAGATCCTCCATGAAGTCCCCACAATCCCTTGTAAACATCCATAAGCTCAAACAGTGTCTAAAAACCAAACTGTGCCTTAAAATTGAATTACAGTACGTCAAAAATACTGGAGCCTGCTCTAGAAAATGGTAGAGCAGGCTCTACCCACTTGGAGCCGGCTCCACAAGAGTTTGGAGCCTGCTCCACTTCAATGGAGGCGGCTCCATTGAAGGGTGGAGCCTCCTCCACTTTTCTCAGCCCAGTTTTTCCTTCTCCGGTTCAGTTTCTACTCTGTTTCAGTTAATCTGTCCCTTCTGCGGCTGATCTCTATTACTCCATTGGCTAGTAAAACTGAATTTAAACATTTTATTAACACCCAAGAGCATCCCAAAGATTTGACAACAACCATTAGAATCAATATCAGAGACTAAATTTGATATCGAACTAATACGCCGTAAGAATAAATCTGCAACTAGTTTGCAACAACAATTCCAGTCCAACCCCTCCAATCTTCTTCACTACTGATCTTGGGTGACTTATAAGCTTTTAGCACAATATTATAAATATTAAAACCCACTGGAATACCCAAGAAAATATGCCTAAGCATTTAATCTACATCCATCCATTTACTGTATACAATGTGCATAACTTCTATACAGTTTGTTCCATTAATTTAGAGGCAAGCTTAAATCAATCAAGCATCCTATTAACACCCCAAATTAGCTTCCTAACCACTCTAGAGAGTTCCAGAAATTTTCCAAAACCATTTAGTCCCTTACAGCTTCAAAACGCATCAAAAAAAACAACCAGTGAGTATTTTTGGAATGGAGCCTGCTCCAAAACTAATAGAGCAGGCTCAATTTAGTTTGGAGCCGGCTCCATTCAGTTTGGAGCCGGCTCAATTCAGTTTGGAGCCGGCTCCATTCAGTTTGGAGCCGGCTCTCACCTCCTGTGTGAGCCTTCGTCCCCGTTTTGCTCCGTTTCAGTCCATGCACTCTGTCTCCGGCCTCTTTCTACCACTTTATTAAAATCTAAAGTAGATCCTAAGAGTCTTAATAATAACCATTAGCATCCCAAAGGTTTGATTACAACCCTTTAAATCAATTACCAAGACCAAGTTTGCTACCGAACTAAACGTACTAAAAGAAAGCAAACTGAAACTATTTTGCACAACAGTTCCATTCCACCCCTCTGTTTCCCTTCACCATTGAATTAGGAGACTTATTTAATCCCAGTATTTTTCCAATAATTCGTTTACAATTGTTAAAAGAAAAATACAGTAACTAGAATTCCAACAGAAATTACATGTTTTTAGAAAAACAAAACCAAAAACAGACATGCAAGAAATATATCAAAGTTGATTTCAACACAAACAGAACCTCAGTTTAGCATATAGTAAACATGTAAATTCCAGTTACTGATTAATTAAACCCTAGAGACTACCTAGGTGCACAGAAAACAAGCCAAAGGGAAAGAGGAAGAAAAGAACTTGACTGCAGTTTTGATCTCAAAACTGTGTCGCCGTCTTCCTCCGGCAATCGTTGCAATCTATCTAGCCTCCTAGAACCTCTGTTCCACCCTTCTCCTACGTCAGACCTTGAAGCCTCAGTCAGAAAACCTCACAACCTTGCTCCGTTCTCTCAAAACTCCCTCTGTATCCCTCTGTGTCTACGATACGTGAGTAGGGTTTTTCCAACCCTTAACACCGATTATAACTGTGTATATATAGGCGTAAAACTAAACCCTAATTCTTGTTTAATTAGAGTCTAAGCCCTAATCCTAATCCCAGTTGGCCCATATAATAACCTAAGTTATAATACTCAGCCGCCTACGTGAATTGTTATCAAGACTATAATTGAACATAAATAAACTAACCTAATTTTAATTAAATCAAATAAAGAAAAACACAGTTAATTAGAATAAACAAATAAATAAAGAATTAATTAAAGAATAACACACTTAATTAAAATAACAAACAATTGGACACATAAGCACATAACCACTAAAATAATAAACAAAATTCCCATTATGTCCTTTTTAATTTTAGGGGTATTACAAAAAGTGGCTCATATTCCTTATATAGGTAAGTCAAATGTTACCACCAATGACCTGGGCTCGTACATGAATATTCCTCCCAATGATTGGATATGAGATAACTTTTAATGAGTTGGAAATTAAATTTTCTCACACTTGGTGAAGTTCAATCGATCGATCGAACATGGCTGAGATCTATCAAACTTTGGTTGGATCGATCCATCTTGGTGGCGCCTTTTTGGATAAAGACAAATCTGAGATATTTTTGAGATAATTTTGGGAAAGAGACAAAAGTGGTAGGTGGGGTGGTACAATTGGATAAGATGGAATCTTTTCGATCGATCTGAAGAAAGTTGGATTGATCAAACTTTGTGGGATCTTTAAATAAGGACAAAATAATTCAGATCCATCTTGAAGTGGTGAAATCGATCAGTGTTGGATCGATTGAAGGAATTCCCTGATCGATCGAAGTTTGTAATTTTCTGCAACTTCCTTCCTTTTTGCTTCCACTTTGCTCCTTTCTTTGATTCTTCTCAAGATTGCTTCAATTCTACTCTTATTTGGCCGAGTAAGCTTATTTTGGGGATAAGTGCCTGAAAACGGAAATAACACAAAATCAATCTAAAATGGGAAAATAAGATAGATAAAGGTTCTAAAATAGCTAAGTTTAATAGGTTTAAATGCGCACTTTTCAGCGCTCATCATAAGCCAAGCATAAAAAAAAAATCCTAAGTTAATTTCATATTATACGCATCTACATGCAACCTTAAAATTCGAAAATGACATGTAAACAACATATACTAACTTCAAGAGCACAAAAAACACTAAGGGCATAAACATATGACATTCCCTACCACACTAAAGGATTGTTCTTTTAGAATCCAAGGCAAACAAAGTCAATATGAAAAACTGAGCAAAAGTGTTCTAGAGAAAGAGGAGAGGGAGATTTGATCTTCAAAGTGGAAGATCAAAATCCAAAGGGAAAGGGTTTAAATTTCAGAAATGGAGGCTAGGGTTTTTGGTTTTCTCAAATTGCCCACTAGAGGATTGTCCCTCTAAAATCTAAGGCAAATAAGGTTAAAATGAAAAAATGTAAAAAGGGGTTCTAGATATAAAAGAGAGGAAGATTTGATCTTCAAAGTGGACGACCAAATTCCTCAAGGAAGGGGTTTGAAAATCAAATGTGGTAGCTAGGGTTTTGTGGTTCAACAATGGTGGCTTTGAGATGATGCAACAATTTTATAACTTTTCCTACTAACAATTGCTTTGTTAGCCAAACACATACACACACCAACACTACCTCACACACACACACACATATCTACCCTCCACTTGTCACTTATCTAGGCCTCCTCGCAAGGTTTGATCCTAAGCCTACACTTGTCAACAATCTAAGCTAACAAGTGCACCAATGGTAAGTCAACACATGGTCCAATGGGAGAGTGCCACTTGTCACTCTTATCCCCTATTTGCAAGTTAATCCCTCCACAAAATATCAAGTAAAATAATTTCACAAAAGTCCCTAAGGCAAAATATCTCAAAAACATAATTACACAAAGTACCCCATAAAACAAAAATGTTTTCGAAGAAACCATGCAATCATACGCCTGGAAAATGTAAATAAATGAACATGCATTTCTAAGAAAATAAGACATACACGGGCAGTAAAAGACAAAATAATGCAATGCACGTAGCGCCAGAAATCAGTTCCGAGCACCGAAGCCTACCTCGGGCACAACAAAACCCTAAGGTAACGTGGAAAAAGAATAAATCAAATAATTAAATAATAAAATAACATGAATGAATGACGAAAAATCGGAGAAGGATAAAAAAAAAAAACAAAACAAAACATGGTCTTTACAACCTTCCCACCTTAAAAAGGATCATCCCCGAAATCCGGCCTCGACAAAACAGAAGGCTAACCTAGGATAACTACGGAGTACATCTCCGAGCATCCCACACAACACGCTACATTAGCAACCTCAAAACTGAAAAAAAATGTACAAACCAATGCCACTTCCACCCGCGTGCTCATGACACAACGCATATAATAGCCTTTGCCAAAAGTGGCCCCGTCCTAATGTCAGTTGCACCCACATGCTCATGACAAAACACTCCTAAAAGAAAGATGACCATACGACCACACTATGTCAAGACTCAAACATTAAAAGCAAGGTTACATCAAGGAACAGATCATCGGGCACTAAAGGATAACTCCTAAAGCATCGAGATCAAACAAAAGAACAGGGATATACAAAACCGTGAACATCTCTCCTAACGAGCCAAAATGCTGGTCCAATGACAATCACCGAAAGAACTCTAAGATAACATATATCGGACTAAGGTACTTACCTAAAAGCAACATGGCAGTATGAATAGTGACTAGAACACGCCCACAATGTACTCAAATGTATGGTAGCTTCAAAAGCGTCTAGTGCCCACCCACATTTACTCGTTAATAAGGTAGAATCGATGGCAACTAGCACTCGCCCACGACATACAATTTTGTACGGTAGCGTAACAGTAATAACACTAGTTCATAACATGCCCCCACTAGGTCTACCCATGGAACTCTCATTACAAATGACATCAATGTCACAAAACAACCATTGCCAAAAGCATTGTGAGAACCAGACATTTGTGAGAGTTGGGATATGGTCCAAAGATGTCCTGTAGAACTATTTTGGCCAATCCCAAAACCTTGACAACAATGTCATAGGCACCATCATGGTTAAGGCCTCAAATCCTCCATACAAACAAAACCAATAACTCCTAAGTCTCAAAACACCACTACTAATAACACCAGTCACAAATCCAAAGCTTAACAAGTCTGCCGTCAAGCTAGTGGATCGAACTTCACAAAATCAAAAAACAGCAATACCTCCAAAGTCACAACGACCCTTACTATAAGACATTACATCGAAAGTCCTACACACCATCCTGAAATAGACTTACTATAAGGCCGCATACCAAAATATCAACACTAGATCAAAATCCCTATTATTGACAACCAAATCCTCAAAACACAAATCTTACGTAGCTCGCACATTACAATCCCAACAACCAAGGTTACAAAATAAATCTCTCAAAACTATGCTTGGCAACACCAAGCTAAATCAAAACTCCTCGAAATACCTTTCTACTCATACAAATCCTTATCATCGTTCCAAATAACAACTACCAAAATCGTGATCCTTAAACCCAAATTTAGCCACAGCTAAAACAAAAGACTCCACAGATAACTATATCCAAATGCAATCATTCAAAACATCTCCTAAGAATCAACCACATCCATTTCTCCAAAAATCGAAACAAGTCTCTAAAAGACATCCTAAAAGAAACATCAAGCTTACTCAATGAATCAAATTAATGCTCAATGACATGGACACAAGTCCTCGTAAAATAACCTTGCATCAACCCACTCACATCAAGCACATCAAATTGCGCCAACGACCACGGCTAAAACTCCCTAAGGGAAAACACGAAAAGGAAACCACCAGTCCCAATGAGGACAGCACCCCCAACTCCACCTCTAAAACGAAGGATGCCAAGGTCAAAGACTTCATCCCCAATATGGAGGTAAGTCTACCAAAATCAATTAAATCCTCACAGATCAACCAATCCATAACTATGCATAATACAATGAAGAAAAAAGACTTACTCCTTGTGAAGCCCCTAACATGTACCAAGAAAAGAGGATAAACCTTATTCTCACACAGTGTCAATAAGACAAACATGAAAAATAGAGCATTCTCCCCAACTTAGGGAAGTAGATAGCCCATGATAAAATAAAATGTGATAACTCCTTCATGCAAAATTCCACAACGAAACCACCGCAAAAGCCCGTATATACACTACGTGCAAACAAAGGGAACACGACACTAGTCTGCGCTCTCCCAAAATAAACCAAAAGGAAAGTCCCACCTAGACACCATATGTCATATGAAAATAGAGCAATGGTAACACTAAACATAGCAATCAATGCATGTGACAAGTGAATGCACTACTATAAAGATAAATCTACTCACATAAGTAAAATCAATGATATATGCAACACGTCTCCACGTAGGCACAAAATCATGTTACTAGGGCAAAACTATAACATGACATCTTTAAGTAGATAAGTAAGGAATGCAAATGCCATACGATAAGAAAATACTTGTGGATACACCTCCACTGTGATACCCCTCGACTCTGAGACATAGGTTGATCAGGCCCAAGCCTAAACCCGAGGGAATATCAAACAATTAATATTTAAATGAACATAGATTACAAAAAATGAATTTAGAAATAAATAAAATAAAGCATAAAGAAATCTAAAATATAATCCTCAAAGATTAAAGAGTTAATATCCATTAAATCCTAAAACCTCTAATAGTTAAACAACTCGGGAATCCATCTAGTGGACCCTTAACAAAATCCCAAACTGAAATAACAATAGCTAAAATGAAATCCAAAGCTAAACTATAAGGAGAAATCATACGTCATCGGAAGAGTGAGTGACAGTCTCTGCTCAGCATGAACAAGTTCTATGCCTGGAACTGACGAACACCTAAAAAATGATAGTGGGTCAGGCCCATGAGCAAGTTCTATACTACTACAATCCAAACAGAGACTCGATACGCATGTACATTCTAAACAACTCAACAATAACTATATAGTCCGAATATATGTATATATCCACAATACGAGACTCTTACTGGACTACGAAGGGGTCTCAACCGGAATAGAAGCAACATGCAAAATGCACTTGAAGTGGGCATGTGTATCTAAGCCTAACAGGGTACACCACTACCTACATAGCCAGTTACGCATCCCACTGCATATACGCTCCCTAACCATCGATTCTGAAACTCAAGCTCATATTGCGGTACCATAATCATATATTTAAATTCTGGTCAAACCAGAGTATGTCATTCAATTGTTCATTGATCTAACATACAATATAAATAGCAAGTAATCCAGTAAGTCATTCAACTTATGCAATTGATTTTACTTAAATAACAAGTAATCTAGTTAGTCATTCAAACTGTTCGGCTGAGCTGACTTAAATATAAGTAGGATTTAATTTTATAATCCATTCCCTTATTCCGGTATAGGTGGGATTTAGTATTATGAAACTAATCCGTCCCTAGTATGCCACCGTCCCATGCCGGTGCATACAATCCAAACATCCAACAGTTGATAATACAGACAATGAATGTAAATATCAACTAATCCATAAATCCAACAATTGATAATAAAAATATTAAATATAAACATCAATTGTTCCATACTAAGCATGATAAAATTTTATTAATTAACAAGCTTATTTGATACTACTTCGCAAAGTCCAATAATTGATAATACAGATTATACATGTCAACATCAATTAATTCCAAGTAAGCATAATAGAATATATAAATTCACATGTTTATTTTATAACACTGGAACATGATTAAAATATAAAACCATTCTCGAAAAATTGCTAAAATAATGTTGAACAATTTAAATCCTCCGCATCGAAAAACAGTATACCAATTTGTGTAAGAATTTTATACTGTTCAAGCTATAATACAAGGTGGTTTATTATGCATTAGCAAGGCCCTCGGGAGTTTTAATAAAGCTTAGGACATCTCTAAAAACCTCCAGTATAGCTTCTAATTGAACCTGGAAACTTCAAAATCCAAGTACCGAAGCAAAACAATCGCCGAAAACTAAAAAAAAAAAATGAAAATCCACAAAGGAGCCGGCTCCCTCAAAGAGTGAGCCGCCTCTAGGCCCTATAGAGCCGGCTCCCCACAAGGGGGAGCCGCATTTTTGCTTAGGGGAGCCTGCTCCCCCCCTGTTCCTTCATCTGCTTTAAGTCCAGTGACGTCTGGGTACTCCGATCCTCCATTCCAAAGTTCCTACTGGTTAATACTAAGTCCCAGTGTTACATAACAATTTTAATTGTGTCTATGTAGTGGTTGGGTAGAAACACTCAACCGTGGCACAATTAGTTCAAATTCTTTCAAGAGGAATTTTTATTCATTTGATGCTATGAAATCTGGGTTCCTCGAAGGCTACAGGCCTTTCATTGCTCTAGATGGGTGCCACTTGAAGTGCCCATTTGGACTCTGACGCTTGGGAAGTGTTTGAGGCCCTAAGTGAAAACTCAGTGCAACATATTTCTTCCTCTAAGTCTAGGTCTTCACCTAGAATGCATAAAGTTGAAAAACTATATGAGGTAGATAAGTCTAGTGAGTTAGCCGCTCAAATAGAAGGTTTGAGCTTTAAGGTTCAAGCTCGAGCTTAAGGAACAAGGCTTGAGCTTCTCTGGATTGATGCTCGAGCTCCAATTAAACGAAATTGGAACCAACAAAGCCAACAACAAGTTATGATAATTTAGTGTCATTAACTTGAAACGAAATGCAAAATCAAACAATATGGATATATTTGGACATCACGCCAGATAAAACCAAATACATAATAGTTATTTTGGGTTACTAGCCTGCCAGGAACTACCTTAGTGTGCACAATTTGGGAGGAACTCTTACCCTCCGCACTAGAACCTTGTTCTAGCCATTTCTACAATGACGCCCTAAGTTTTCAAAATCAACAACTTATACCACAAATATACTAAGTGTACAATGCACTTTTCCACCTTTCATGGACAACCAAATAGGGATTCACACAAGTCATGCCCTAAGTCCTCAAGCTACAATGGCAATGTTTATAACAATATTACAAAGTGAACCTCCACTAAGCTACAACAATGTTATCAATACAAGAATTTCATTCATGTTATACAAATAAGTTTTAATTCCATGATTTAAACACCAATACAATACCAAATATATAATCAAATCATTGGCCACAACAATATAAAAATTTAATAATTACACAATAAAAATCATAAGATTTCAAATATCCCTAACTGAAGTAAGCTTAATATATGTCAAACAACAAGTATAAGCCATACATAAAACAAAACCATAAGTTAATTTCATATTATACACATCTACATACAACCCTAAAATTCAAAAATGACTTGTAAACAACATATACTAACTTCAAGAACACATAAAACACTAAGGGTATAAACACATGACATTCCCTACCTTACTAAAGGATTGTTCCTCTAAAATCCAAGGCAAACGAAGTCAAAATGAAAAATTGAGTAAAGGTGTTCTAGAGAAAGAAGAGAGGGAGATTTGATCTCCAAAGTGGAAGATCAAATTCCAAAGGGAAGGGGTTCAAATTTCAAAAATGGAGGCTAGGTTTCTGGTTTTCTCAAACTGCCCACTAAAGGATTGTCCCTCTAAAATCCAAGGCAAACAAGATCAAAATGAAAAACTGTAAAAAAGTGTTCTAGACATGGAAGAGAGGAAGATTTAATATTCAAATTGGAAGACTAAATTCCTCAAGGAAGGGGTTCGAAAATCAGATGTGGCAGTTAGGGTTTTGTGGTTTAATAATGGTGGCTTTGAGAGGATGCAACAATTTTACAACTTTTCCCACCAACAATGGCTTTGTTAGCCAAACACACACATACACACACACACACACACACATACACACACCAACACAACCTCTCTCACACACACATATACATCCACCCTCCACTTGTTACTCGTCTAGGCCTCCTCATAAGGTTTGATCTTAAGCCTACACTTGTCTATAATCTAAGCTAACAAGTGCACCAATGGTAAGTCAACACATGGTCCAATGGGAGAGTGCCACTTGTCACTCTTATCCCCTATTTGCAAGTTAATCCCTCCACAAAATATCTAGCAAAATAATTGCACAAAAGTCCCTAAGGCAAAATATCTCTAAAACATAAATACACAAAATACCCCGTAAAACAAAAATATTTTTGAAGAAACCATGCATCCATACCCCTGGAAAATATAAATAAACGAACATACATTTCTACGAAAATAAGACATATGCGGGCAGTAAAAAACAAAATAATGCAATGTACGTGGTGCCGAAAATCAAATCCGAGCACTGAAGCCTACCTCGGGTGCAACAAAACCGAAAGGTAATGCCGAAAATTAATAAATCAAACAATTAAATAATAATAATAAAAAAATGAATGATGAAAAATTGGAGAAGGAAAAAAAAATAGAGTCCATGCATAAGTTTGAGTCATTCCACAAGAGATACCCCATGCTCATAGTTATAATTATAGGGTTCACAAAACACAAAGTTATATATATCATGATTACATTTTTCAAAATGGAACTTTGGTTGCAAAAGCTAGCAAAATAGTCTTTTAGTCCAAACTAAGCGTATAATGGAACGTCGTCCGCCTCTTTCTTTCTATGTCTTAAAAATGATAGAAATAAGGGGTGAGCACAACGGCTTAGTAGAAGTCACCTAAGGCGTTAGCTTTGAACTCCCTTGAGCCACGTGACACACAAAGGGATAATGAAATTGGGAACATGCATTGGGAGTCCATATAATAATATTTGTATTTCGAAAATATATATATATATATATATTTCAACAACATAATACATTTCAACAATATACCATGTATAGTATGAAATGCAATGCACCCCTTCCTGTGCTTGGTCTCTACCAACTCAACTTCCAATTTTTGAAACCCGCTAACTAACTTTACCAAGGCAAGATTGATAACTATCCCTGGTTCCAAATCCGGCAACCATTTCGGGCCTAGTATCAACTTTTTCTCGCCCTACACCAGGCTACGCTCCCTATAATCAAGTTAGCCCCGGACTCGCAAAATCCGGTTCATTTTTTTTGAAAAAATATCCCACTTTAAGAAAAATTTCCCTTTTGTAAAAGCTT
Organism: Cornus kousa; assembly: GCA_025631255.1. Taxonomy (NCBI): domain Eukaryota; kingdom Viridiplantae; phylum Streptophyta; class Magnoliopsida; order Cornales; family Cornaceae; genus Cornus; species Cornus kousa. The sequence continues at coordinate 4,270 of JAOTQH010135010.1, read as the reverse complement.
GCTTTTCCAAAACCTTTTCAAACCCCTTTCCATTGCTATGCCATGAAATACACCATGTTATGTCCTCTAAACATCAATTTCATCACAATAATAATGATATCACATGATAATTACAACTCAATGGACATAAACAAGGCATTCCATAATAATATTCAATTTCAATCTTAGCATGCGCATTATAGAATCATATCAACACAACATTATGATATCAATTTGTATATCAATATAACTTCCACATAACAAGGTCATATATACCTTTTTGACAAAATTAAAACTAAATCATGCTTTAACACTATAAACATGTTGTTAACACCAACAAGACAACAATATCATCTCATATATACAAATCTCAAAATTTTAAAGAAAGAAAATATAGAATTGCTTAAATAAAGAAAAAGCTTGAGGTATTAGTAAGACCCCTACCTCAAATGGAGAACAAACCAAGCAAAACCCCAATTTCAGCCCAATTTTCCCAAAATTCAAAAATGGTAAGGTGCACTAAACTGAGATTAGCTCCAATCAAAACGAAAGCCTCGACAAGCTCATTAACTTTGCCTTCAATGGCAAACTCTAAATCTCCAAGGATAAAGAGGGATATGAGCTTGTAATAGTAGGGGAAAAAGAAGAAGAAGAAGAAGAAGAAGAAGAAAACAGAGCACAAAGATCTTACTGTGTGAGAGAGAGGAACAAATGATCTAATAATGACTATATATGGTCATTTGCAATGACTAACAATAGTGGCGGGTCCCATAGCTACTAAATATCTTACTAATTAACATTAACATTTAACAAATACATACACACACTAAACATAATACCACCACACACTTAAATATATAACGATGTATACAAGCATCAAATAATAATGAATAAAATGCAACAAACCCTAAACACAATCCCCGTGCACAACAACTTCGGTAACAGGTCCCAACTGGAACCTCCCGGCCCGAAAAATGAAAAAATGCCGAAATGACAACCATTACATTTTCAAGAGTCCTGAACTCGAGAAAATGCTCCAACCAACTCTCGGGACTCACTCAGCACACCTTATAGTGTCTGGCATACAAAACAAGGTACAGAAAGAAAAATAAAAAAATTTTCAAAATTAAAAAATAGGAAAAATCAAAGACATTACATGTTTGTTGATGTATCTATCGAAATCGGTTAAATTAGAAGCGTGTAATCAATGACAACGGTGTTTCATTCTTATATTATCAAATATTTATTCACGCATGTTAATTTCACCTTTAATGAGGTTTATGGGACGAAATTTAGCATGGACTAATGGTTGATTAGGGTCCAAGAGGGGTAACCAAATGAAAAAGGAACAAAACAACATCTACAGGGCTTCCCCGAGAACTTGCAGGCCCTGGTGCGAGCGTTGGGCTTTCAGTTTCGTGATTTGAGGTTTCAAAATAGAACCAAAAAAGCTTAATCAAGCGCTTGCAGGTAAGACCAAGCACTTGGAGCTTATCAGGATCTGTGTGTGTGGTTGTTTTGCACACATGTAGTTATGCACTTGGCACTGTGAGAGCGCTCGCGCAACACCTACCGAGTTCTCGTAGCTCATTCTACATGTATGGAATATTTTGGTTTTGGGCCGTTGTTTTCAATGCAACCTCACCAGCCAACTTAAACGATGACCGTGAGCCATAAAGGACCTGTTAATTAATCTTGTGATGTTGAATGACTATTTTACCCTCGAAGTCTTTAGGGTTTCGAATTGAACCTGAAGTTGGAAACTATTATTCTTAATTAAATAAATGTGATGTAAATTGGCTAATAGGACTTCATTATGACCATTATCATGCAGTATGATGCGTATTTACCATTAGACCCTTGTGTGTTCTCGGGTTCGGGTAAGGACCCGGTTCATGATTTGAATCCCCGGATCCGGATGGTTACACGTTATCTCCTAAAAGCTGCTTAGGCTTAACTTAGGCTCGATAGAGCTTTGCCTAACCAAGCTCGGGCTTGGGTCAGTAAAGATTCTACAAGCTCAGGCTTGGCTCAAGATCGATAACAATCACTAATTCCTGATCCGTTCCATGAATTCCATTCTCCCTCTTCAACCAAAAAGAAATCCATAATTCATTCGAACTCCATCTTCCACAAGAAAGAAAAAAAATAAAAATAAAAAAGAATAAATTTTCAAATTAAGATCAAACCTTTCAAGGTTTTATCCCTTGATCTACAGTATTGTTGCACTACTTGACCTTAAGATTCGTTAGAGGGATAAAGAGAGAAAAGAGCCATGTGTTGTATGATGAGGGTTGCTGGCAACAATAGAGGTGAAGAAATGAAGAGAGAGAATGAGTGATTGTAAACTTCTACTGCTTGGTTACTCTTATCTGATCTTAACTTTAGCAAATTAAGGGCTGAGATGTATTAAAGATTAATGGCTGAGATTCAATCTTATTTGGATATATGATGGGCTAATTAATTATAAGTCATTGGGCCTTATTAACGAAATGGTGTATTGAGCCAAACTTGTATAGCTATAAACCTTAAAAATACACATTGGTAATAGAATATAGGCTAAACATATTAAATGTAATGTAGGATGGTACTACAAATGGGCCTTTACCTAACAAGCTTGTTCATGAACCTAACGATTCGATCTCAAGGTCGTTCAAGCTCGGCTCATTTACTAAACGAGCCTGAAAATTGAACTCGAGTTCGATTCATTTACTAAATGATTGAGCCTGAGCTGAACTTTTAACAACTCGAGTTGCTCATGAACACAGAGCTCATTTGCAGCCCTAATTGAAACTATCCAATTCAAACTAAAATCTTGTAATGTTAAGCTGATAAGAAAGCCTTTATCATTTCCATAACAAGGCGGTCACTATTGCCTTGGGACAAGAACTAACCATTACCTCGTCCTTCCCTCTTAAATGTTAAATACATGATAACCATATAAATTATTCAATTTATTTGATTAATTACAAGCATTTTTTATTTTTTATGCCACACTATTGTCACTATTGTCCCAACAATTATGACGTTGAGATAAATCAGGGTAAGAGCAAAGAGGCCCCAATAGGTATTTGTTTGACAAAGGCCTCCCTACATCAATGAGGAAGGTCTTGTGCTTATAAGAAGTAGAAAAATACTTATGTTGGATAATTGGATTCGTTTTTAATTCCATATAAAACATTATGGGTCAACCATAAAAGAAACTTCTCTACTTTTTCTCTCCCTTCTCTCTAACCCTAGCCGCCCTCTTCATTCTCTCCCTCTATTTTGCTCCCTACCCCCTCCCATGGGGGTAGGGAGGTGCCGATCCGTGCCTCCCTCCGCATAATAAACATGGTGTGTTGTAAATAATCGTTCGGTGGGTGGGTTTTTGTGCCATTTTATTGTTGTTTTGTTAGATATGCTCCTGTTAGACTTGTTTCTGACTTGACGGGGTAGATCTGCTTTTTGTTTCCAGCTAGATTTCCGATCTAGGTTGGGTTTTGTTATCGGTTTTGTGATGCCCGTCTTTGTGTGGGTTTTGTTTGTCCCAGCCTCTTGTACAGGATTTAGGGGGGTTCTCTTCCCCGTCGGCGGCGCCTTGTGGATGCGGTCTTGGAGCAGTTGCCTTGACGATGGCCTGTGGATCACTCCTGTTGCTGTTTTTCTCCCTTGGTAGTTTCCGTTGTTGCGTTGTTTCTCAGCAAATCTAGAGCATGTTCTTCAGTTTTTCTTCTATTGCTTCATGATTTGTTTGTCTTTGTATGACCATTTTTGGCGCTCTTTGTAGATGTCGTATGGCTGTTTTCGTATTATTAGGGTAAATAAATAAATAAAATAAATAAAAACACTAGACCTTCCAAAATTATGAAAAATCCCACAAAGTGGGCCCCCTTTTAAGTATTAAGTCTCATAAAAAATTTCATCTAGTTCCAAGCCTACATAAATTTGTAACAGACCCCCTCCAAGCCCACATGAAATTTGGCCCCATCCAAATATCCATTGCATATAAGACCTCCATCCAATTATCCAAGTTGTGTACCTGATTATTATTTTTTCCCTGCAAGAAGCAAATAAATTGCACCTTAGAATGTATCTAAACCAAGTTATTTGCTTCCTTATAAATTCAATGCAATGAGTAGCAAAACTTGCCTAAAACATATTGGAAAGATGGTCATGATTTGATATATGGGATATATGACAAGATTAATTATTTTGTCCATTTTTAACATATCTATGCAAAAATTGACTAAATATATTTTTAAATTAACTTAATTAATTGAAAATTTCTTTATTTTAAAAAAGCCATATA
>JAOTQH010135009.1:0-25416 GCA_025631255.1 Cornus kousa | reverse complement strand
CTAAATCCCAGACACGATTTATTAAAACAAAACAAAACCCTAATATAAATCAGTTAATTCACATTTAAATCACATATCCACATAAGCACATAAAAATTAAAAATACTTAAGAATATAATTAAGTTAATGAAACCAACCAATATATAATTTAAATAACCAATTAAAACAAATAATTAATTCAACAAAACGAGCAAATACACAAGTAAAGACAAATAAACAGGTAAGAAAATAATTAACTTAATAAAAATGCAATTAAATAAAACAAAGAAATTCCAAAACTATCCTTTTAAAATTAGGGGTATTACACCTAACAATCTATCCATAAACCTCAAAGTGACACTACAAGGTGATACTAGTGAATGCAGTGCACTCACTACCCAACTCACTAATCAGTCGACTCAATCCCAAAAGTGTTGTCATGCAAGAAAGTCTCAAAAGAAATCGCAACCCTAGCCATACCATCGAATAATCAAATCAATCTTTAGAATCGACCTCAAAACAACCATCAATCACTACCACAACACAGGACGCTCGAAACAAAACTTGAAAGGCTACACGCCTCTAACAACCTCAAAACTCATATCGCCATCATCATCGATCAAAAGGACTACGCCAATCAAAAGAAAAGCCAAAACCAATGTTAGGTCAACAACCTACAGTACCACGAAACTATGCCAATGATCACAACCAAACCTCAAGGAAAAGTGCCTAAGCAACAACTAAACACATCTACCATGTACCTAAACCTCAACTCATGCATCCTATGACTAATCTCATGTCATGCCAAACATACAATAACAATTATGCATATATAAGTACAATCCTAGTATACATCACATGTAATGCTCATTACATTAAAATCAAAAGAGGCTAGACAAATAGCATACACACTTAACACATATAAGTAGCAACTATCATGCTCCTTTAGAATGCATCTAACAATGCATGAAGTCCAAAAATAAGAAACTCACATACCTCTCTCAAATCCTACTAACCCGTCTAAGTCAAAGACAAATGAGCACCAAAAAAATCAATTAATACAGATGTAAGTCATTAATCAAATTCAAGTGCTCAAGACCCATTGCAACCCACCAAATAAATGTACCAATAACCCCACATGGCAAGGCACATAAGCACTTAATCATGTTCAGCCACATAACAAAAGCTTTAAACACTTCAGCAAATAAACACACAAATGCCAAGTCAATATTAAGTATAAAGAAAACCCAAACCCATCATCCATGGTTTTTGAACCCAGATGCTCTGATACCACTTTGTAACGGCCCGAATTTTCATAACCCAATACCTTAACGAGTAACCCAAATATTGACCCAAAACAAAGCCTGAATTGCAGAAGCAAGAAAATAAAAGAGGTATCTAGAGATAGACACTATCTCTAAGACAACAAAGTGAGCTTCTAAGAAGTCACAAAACTCAAGTAGAAGACAAATACGGAAGCTAATGTTAAAACAAGCCAAAAATAAGAATAGGGGTAAAATGGTCATTTTACCCAAAGAGAAGGAAATTTGACTCCCCACAAGTCAAATGAGATCAAAATAATCCAATATAATCCCTTGGTAACCTCATAAGAATTCCTAAGGCCATTGGAAGCAATATCCCACGGAAACCCTATCCCGGTTCGAATAAAATCCCGACACTCACTAAAATGTGAATATCTCACGGTAAGAGTGGAATCTAAAACTTGAATTTGTACCATTGGAAAGCTTATTTTGACACGGTCAGTTTAGACTTAAGAACAAACCAATTCGGAATTAGAACGAAGGAGAAAAGACCATTTGAAGTCAGAAGGTCAAAGTTGAGTCAACAGGGAAGAACGGGTGCGAGCGTTCATCTATAACCTAAGAGCGCTAGTAATTAGGCCTGGGCACACTTCCCTAATCATGAGCACTTGTGGGGTGTCACGAGAGCACTTGTGGGGTGTCACGAGAGCACTCGTGGGGTGCCCTGGTTTGCCCCTGTGCGCCAAAATGCCCACCGAGCACTCGTGGGGTAAAAAGATAGAATTTTGAAAAAATATGTGAAGAAACCCCTACTCAAATGTGATCCTTAGGTCTCCTGAGATCCATACCAAGATAAATGAGGCAAATAAAAAGACAAAATGGCCCCCGAATGCAATTAATACCATAAATAAACATTTAAAAACAAAATGCTACATCTAACATATTTTGAAAGAAAATGGTCCTTGGCCTCATTACATTTCATCAATAATGCTCAAGATACAAGTGCTTAAAGAGATTTCATCCACAAGATAGTCAAAGAAACCCAAAAACACTCCATAAGCATGCTAAACACTTTGCATGAAAACAAAAGCAAAAGATGTCCACGACATCATGGCCAAGCCTAGCAAAGAATGATAACCATCCTAAAAGAGAACTTCTTTACCTGAAAAACATTTATCAACGAGTGTGAATAATTTAAATTACTCCATAGGAAAGTGCATTATAAGGATAACATAAGCTTTCATTGGCCTTACAAGAATAACATGCCTCTTATGCGTCTAGTTCAATGGTGAAGCTAAGGGATCATCTTAGAACTATCATTGAAGCATTGTAAATGAAGTCCACATTATAAGGGTAAAATTTAATAAGATTGGAAACATCCAATAACAAAACCCCTAGCTATAAATACATAAAATTGTCAACTTGAAAATATAATACGAAATCACAAATTAGGGATATCTTGAACTCTCAAACATTTGGTTATGAACGTCATAACCAAGACAAAATTAGCTCTTCCAGGCTACTAACGTACAGGAAACTACCCAAGTGGCCACTATAATTGGGGAAACCTCATATTTTCCACACTAGAGCCAAACTCTAGCCATGTCAACTTAACAATGTCCCAAGTTTCTCCCAAAATCAACAATTATTTCCACAATATAGCCACATTGTAAATGCACAAGTTTCACCTTCCATGCACAAACAAGATATAAGGATCAAGCATTCTATGTCCTAAATCTTCAAGGCTAAATATGGTATGATATCAAGCAAATTATATAAGTGTATATGTCAACATTGAAAAATTAAATAGAGGATTAGTTTCATACTAGCACTTTAAGGTCTCTAATACCTTGGCTACACAACACCACAAGCATTATACCAAACTCTAACAAGTTATAATGGCAAGAACAAAAACAAGGTAATAACAATTATACATCAAGGAAGCCAATATTAAACCATCATCAAACTATATAAACAATAAATTTTGAAGATATATAATCATGCATTTGAACAATATAATAATCTAAGTCGTGAAGTAAATCTCAATGAATCTTCCTATAACTCACACAACATGAATATAGCTCATGATAATCCACAAAACACAATGAAGACTCTTAGGTTACAATCATACTACACCCCCTACCTCACTAGAGAAAGCCTCTCTAAAATCCAAAGGAAAGATAAGTAATGAGAAATCCAATAGAATGGTGATGAAGACCAAGGAGCCACCAAGATTTCTTCTTTCTTTGGTGTGAGCAAAAGGTGAGAGGAAAAATGGAGGTTAGAGAGAGAAGAGGTGAACAAGATGAAGTCTCAATGTAAAAGTTTTAAGACAAATAGTGTATAAATATCTAATACTATGTCTTACACTACCTCTCACACGCACACTTAAATCCTAGCCCTCCACATGTCGCCATCTCTTTCCTCCACATGCTCCACTAAAAAGCTAACACATGGTCCAACCAACAAATGACATCTTGCACAACTTCCCTAAATTGCACAAAAGTCGAACCTAAAAATATCTTCAAAAGATAATCGCACTGATACCCTAAAATCCCAAAAATGAAAGTGTCCCCACAGAAAGTCAGCACATATACCCTCATGAAAATGAACAAGCATGCATTACTACATAAATGAATCATACCATGAGGATGAAATACACTAACATATATAAATGAAGTATCGGAAACCAATCCCAGACACCAAAACCCTACGTTGGCTTCTCAAAATCTTGAGGCAACAAAGAAAGAAATAAAAGAAAAAAGAAAAATAAAATAAAATAAAATAAATAAATAATGCCGAAAAAAAAAAAGAAAGAAAGATGACATGGTCATAACACATTTCCTTGTGAGAAACGCTTCTTGAAGATCATACCAGACCTCGGCAGGTGTATCAATATAAATCACGCTATTAGCCAATTCTTAACTAAGTTAATTTAGTATCCATGACAGGATCATGTCATTACATCTCCTCCAGAGGGAAAATTTGTCATCAGTTTCTAGGGGCGCTTTAATGGATCCATAAATGAATCCTATGTTGTTTTTTGCACTAAGGCTGATGGTCATAGCACGACTTGAAGTACCATAATTGTCTCCGTCAAGAACTTTAGAGACAAGGGTGATGCCAGGATGGTCAGAGTGATCGAGAAAAAAAGGATCTGAAAGATCTAAGCCTTCAAATATGGTGTTTGTGGGCTTCTTTAAAGAAGACATTGAATTGTTAGAGTTAGATTCAGAGTCTGACATGAAGAAAAAAAAAAAATTTGTGGAAGGTGAAAGAATGGAACTTGAACATCTTTGATCGATGCTCTGAAACCATGAAAAACTAGAAGAATACAGATGGAGAAGATTTATTTTATTTTGTTATAATATTTTTTTACATCCAAGAGACACTATTTATACAAGGAAGATATAGTTGTACATAGAAAGAAAATAATTTGCAACCTACACCAAATCAAATCAAATCAATTTACAATAATCAAGAACTTAATGGGGCAAGTATCATTGCTGACTTTTGTCCAAGGAAATTGATTGCATAATTTTCAACAGAGTAAGCCTAAAATACATTCCTAAAAATTCTGTGAGCTACAACCAAAGAAGAGGAAAACAAGAAGGGATCATGGGTATGTCAATAATATCATCATACATGAATTTCATGAATTCACAACCATTTCAACACACATGAAATGCATATGTAGTCTTCTTCCCTTAACCCAACTTATACCACCACTTCAACTCATTTATCATCCTTCTTTCCCACATCATGACTTCAATTTCTCAAACCCATTCCCCATAATAAGCATATGAATATATGCAATTATTCATCCAAAATACCATCCATTAAAGACATCAAAATCATCACATCACAACATATAAAACTTGAATTTAACTATACAAGTCACACATTAACATTCCAACATATACTAATCTTATGCTTTGCACAACATCGTAAAATCATCTTATCCACATTACAAGTCAAGTAGAACAAAAACATCTCATGCTTAAGCATCACAATCAATAATTTACAAAACTAAGCATGCTTCACATCATCAATGTTCCATGTAATAAAATATATAGAAACTCACTACAACCATAGGACTTGTAGTTTAAACTTTCCCTGCCTCAAGATAGCAACCTAAGCTCTAAGCTCCATATTCAAATCTCACCAAAATCTTGCAAGACTGGTACCAAAACAAAGCCCTTAAGACGATCTATAACTTTGCTAACAATGGCTTAAACCAAATCTTCCTCTAGCTTGAAGAATTTCTAAAGAGAGAGAGAGAGAGGTGTGTGTGGAGAGAGAGAGAGGAGTGGTCCGAAAATGGGATGAAAAGAAAGAATAAACCAAATGAAGCCAAGCCCTTTTTGGCTTCCAAAAACCTCCAGAGTCAAAGTTAAGAAACCCAAATAACAAAATTGTCCATCAAACTTCATCTCAATCACAATAATGCTACAAAATATCATCTCACTTAACCACACCAATAACTACATAACCATACATAACTATAATCCCCAAATAAAATAAATGGAATGAAACATAGGGAAATACTGGGACCCACACGATGCGCAAATCGAGACGTGTCAAAATAATAAAATAAAATAAACAAAAAAACCGAAACGTTACAAGATTGGTATCTAACGTTGTTTTGACAACATAATCCCTCCTTTATTTTTATAATTATAAATTTCTTTGTGTAAAAGAAGATTTAAATAAAAAATAGTGTTTAGTTTAGACTTTGTTACCATCATTTTTGTATATAATAGCACATTTATGTTTTGAACATTGGGTTGATAAATCTTAAGAGTATAAATGAGTATTGTAATAGTATGAGGACTATTATTGCTAGCCGAGGTTGATGTTCAATCGCCTTGAATATTTATAAGGGAATTTTACATAAAAATGTTAGTAACAAAAGTATATTACCAACTAATGAACATAGTTTGTATATTTACTATATCATGAACCAAAAGTGAAGACTTTCTATTTGAACCCCTTTTATAAGATAAAATTATATTTTCACCCCTAAAGTTTATTTTTATGCACAATTTACGTAAAAAGAAACTTTTAGACATTTTAGAATTTGCTCAAATAGCACTTAGAAACTGTTACATTTTTCTAGAACTCGGTAATACAACGCATAGCTTTCAACGAAGAATAAAAGTACTTAAATCTAGAATTATTCTATACAGAATATTCTAGAAGCTAGACGGTAAATATTTTAGCTAAGTTTATGAGTAGAATAGAATTTAATAACTTAGATAACTCTATAAAACGAGTAGGAGAAAATCTAGATTATATTAAAAATCAAATATACCAGAATTCAAGTCCAAATAATCTAGACAACAAAATAATATTAGTCGTAATTAAAGACATAAACAGTGATATTAAAAATATTATAGAAAATCAAAAAATAATTATAGATTATTTAAAATCTTTAAAAACAAATATTCAAAGGTTATTACAATAGTTTTATGAGCACTAGTAATCCTGCTTATCTAGCAGATTTAGCCGAACTTTATAAAATTGACAAAAACCCCGTAGGATTTACAAGTTTTAAGATAGACGTATAATCAACTAATATAAATATTAGACAAAATAACTTTTTAATCCAGTTATTACTCCAGTTATCTGAAAAAGTTAACAAGCTTGAAGAAAAATTAGAAGCAATACAAGAAAGTATTCCTGAAGAATCTTCTAGAGAATTATCTAAACTATCAGATAAAATAAAGATTTAAAGTTATCAACTAATTCCTTCCCAACTAAAACCAAGCGTGTAAATCTTTTACAACCACATAGAGAATGGCCATTGTCCTTAGAAAAGCCAAAGAAATAATGCGGGTAGAAGATCTATATGATAATGAACACTATGCTCAAAATTATATAGAAAAAGGAATGAAGAAAGTATCTAATAAAGTTAATCTCTATTCCAATAATTTATTAAATTTTCAGAGCAAGATATGCAATCATCTTAGCCAGCGAAGGATAAGTGTAGTAAATAACCAGGTAATTTTAGATCTTATAACACCAGAGGCTTGTCAAGAGCTGGAAAGAAGCAAATTAAAGCTTATGCATTTAGGCTTAATAATGATCGGAATAGTAGGATTAAATATATCAGAAGTAGGAACCAGAGCTCCCGCGTGTATTTATAATGATTGATGGAATAACCATCAACAAGCACAAATAGCTAGCACTGAAATAGATCTAGCAGCCAACACCACCATTATAAGATGTATTCCTAATTTCACGATGACTACTAGAGAATTTAGTAAACATATAAAAATAGCTATATCCACAAAGGGATATAATATGACCGGACAATATGAAAACTTATTAATTAATACTTTATTCATGGGAAAGACAGTTAATCAGTATAATTTAAATTTCAAAGATCAATTCAGTGAAATAGTTAAACCTTTTAGTAGCAAATATGTCCAGATGATAGAGGCTAGAAAAGTAAGCAGTATAACCCATAAAAGAACCGAATGGGAATTATCAAATCTTACTAAAACAACCAAAAAGATTCTCTAAAACAATATAATATATGTAAAAAATAGTGGAGAAACTAGTATAAGGTTTAGTAACTATAAAAGACAAGATACTTTAACAACGATATCGATGAAGAATTCTTAACTACTTTAGTAGTAATAGAATCTCCTGAAGAAATAAATGTCCTTTATGATAAATTGAAAAATGAAATTCTAGATAAAATAATGTACGATTTTGACAATTTAGAGTTAGAAGACTAGCAAGACAAGTATCCAGAACCTAAATACAAATTTATAGAAAGTATTTACCTATGACAAGGAAATAATGAGGATATTAAAAGAAATATTCTAAACGTAGGACTTGAATCCTTTTATAGAACATACGAGTTAAACGCATTAAAAGAAGAATTAAATGTAGTAGAGCATAGAGAAGGAAAAGAACCAGAAGGATCAGCTACTTAGACAGTCGACCAAACGATGACTAACGCCACATGTAGTACTAATACCATAAACGATGACTATACCACTGGACAACGGTTAAATCCCACACAAGAAACTTATGTAGAAAATAGAAATATACCAGATATGTACACATGGACACAAAATCGTAGATGTTACGATAATATACTAGCACAACAAACAGGAGTAATATTAGACATATCACGACACGATCCCCATGATTGGGCAAAGGTAATCGAAAATTGGGAACAAGATTGTATTAGGCAATCCATTCTAACCAATTTTGATTATAAAACTCAAGCCCTAACTTATTGTAAAACTTTATTACGGGGAACAATCCATGATTGGTGGCAATCGTTCAAAGTAACGTATCCAAATGATTATGCCCTCTTACGTGATAATTTTACAATTCAAAGTTTTACCAGCTTAATAAAAAAGGTGTTAGTTGGCGAAGATAGATTATTAGACGAAACCCCAATAAAGCAATTTGGAGCTTTACGTAATCTAGAATTACTATAAATTTGTGATTTTTGATATATAAGAGATTATACTAATAAATTGTTCGAGTATTTCGCGGCCACTGGTAAAACAGGAGATAGAACATTACTCGATAGGTATCTTCAGAAATTACCTGAAAGTGTAGAAACTAAGATATGGGAAAATGGTTAGACAATCCCATAAGAGATAGGTTGACTATAGGAGATAGAGTAAATCATGTTTATGATATGTTAAAAGCCGAATGTAGACAACGTAAGGAATCTAAACAAATCAAAAAACAATTTTATTATACTTGTAAGCAAATAGTCTTTCCACCCCAGTATGGTTGTATGCCTCAAAAAAAATTTAGTTATAAGCATAATAAACCTAAAAAATATAATCTACGCAAAAGCAAAACCTACAAGAATTACCGTAATAAAAAACCTTATTTCAAAAATAACCCCAGACAATTCAGAAAAAAGCATTGGTATAAAAGGCAAAAAATAAATAAAGATAATAATAAAAAGGATAATAAAGATAACAAAGAAAATAAAGTAAACACTTTACCCTCAAAAAATAAATAAATAAATAAAAAATAAAATTGCAAATGCTTTATTTGTGAAGATCCAAGACATATAAGACCAAATTGCCCTTATAGATACAAACAGAATCCAATCAAAAGGATACAAGAAAAAATCAATATACTTGAAGATATTGAAGAACAAATAGAAGAATTATATGAATTAGAAAGTATTTATGATTCTGATGATGATAATGAAAGTATATATAGCATTGAAAGCATAGATAACGAATTCGATAATGATGAAGACTTTGAGTAAGGACTTCATTCAATGAAAGATTTCGTTTACACTATAATCAATTCATCATGTCATTATACTTTAGTCGATTTTCATTTCTCATCTTTTGATTGTAAACAATGTAGTGCATCCATTAAAAAGGGTCATTATTATAGCGACCATTGTAAAACCTAGTTATGTCATGACTGTTACTCAAAGTATGAAGATAAGCAAGAAAATATTCAAGTTGAATCTATAAATTCAATATATAAATCATCTAGTCTAATTTAATTCCCAGTAACATTAGAATTTAAAGAAAAACTAGTTCAAAGCTCACCTATATTAGATACTAGAGCATCTAAAAGTATAATTCAAAAGCATTTAGTGCTTGAAGAATCATTGATAAAGTTAAATTATAATGTTAATATGAGTCAATATAATAATCAAAAACTTCCAATAACTCATTGTGTTCAAAATATTACTATATTAATTAACAATGAAAAGTTTATTTTACCACAGACTTATGTAGTTAATAATATTTCTAGTACTTATAATTTTATTTTAGGATTAAATTTTATAAATTCACTCATTGGAGGATTCAAGTATACCCCTACAGGTTTACAATTCTTTAAAAAAAAGAACATTTATTCCATCAAACCCTCCTTGTATTCCTCAAAAAGAAAAAGGAGCTATTACGTATGTCAACACTTTACCAATGACAGAAGAAACTACAGAAAATTTATTTGATATAATTGAAATTTTAGAAGATGTTTCTGAAGCATTAATGTTTCTTAGTCACCTAGATGAACCAAAGATTTTCCTTAATAATAAAGCTATATTAAAAAATCCTAAATTAAACATAGATAATCTTTTAAGACTAGCTGAAACCACTGAGATTTTAGGAGAAGATCCCCAAAAACACTAGTATAAAAATAAAATCAAAGCAAAATTGAATATACTAGATCCTTTTATAACTATAAAAACTCAAGATAATCCTCATACCCTAGATGATCAAGAAGAATTCCAAAAACAAATCAAAGAACTTCTATTACTAAAGGTAATACGAAAAAGTAATAGTCGACATAGGAGTCCAGCTTTTATGATTAAAAATCATGCTAAAATAAAAAGAGAAAAAGCTCGTACGGTTATAAATTATAAACGATTAAATGATAATACTTATGATGATAGCTATAAAATTCCTAATAAAGATGTTTTAATAAATCAAATACAAGATAGAAAATGGTTTTCCAAATTTGACTGCAAATCAAGATTTTGGCAAATCCGTATGGCTGACGAATCCATCGAATGGACTGCATTCACATGTCCTAAAGGATATTATGAATGGTTTGTTATGCCTTTTGGATTAAAAAATGCGCCACATGAGTTCTAACGAAAAATGGATACCATATTCAATAAACATTCAAAATTCTGTTGTGTTTACATAGATGACATTCTAGTCTTCAATCAAACTAAGGAGGAACATAGAAAACATCTTGAAATTATACTAAACGAATTTATAACTCAATGACGTAAAAAGATGATATTAGAAAAACAAGACATCGAATTCTTAGGCTTATTCATAAAAGATGGAAAAGTAGAATTACAATCACATATTGTTCAAAAGATTTTAAAATTTCCTAATAAATTAGAAGAAACCAAGTTATTACAAGTATTCTTAAGATTATTAAATTATGGTCGCAATTTTATTCCAAATTAGGACAATTAGTAGAACCATTATACTCTAAATTAGGAAAAAATGGTCAAAAATATTTTAATACTCAAGATATAGAATTAATTAAGAAAATTAAATCTTTATTCACTCAGTTAGAACCCTTACAACTCACACTTGAAAATAGCTACAAAATAATTCAAACAGATGCATCAACACAAGGATGTGCAGGTTTACATCTTCAAAGACCTACAAAAGAGTCTTCTCGAGATGAAGAACAAATTTGTCGCCATGCTAGTGGAATCTTTAATAAAGCACAATCTACTTTACCCTAAACAGATCTAGAAATTTTAGTATTAACCAACCCTATTGAAAAATTTCAAATATTCCTTAATAAAGAATTTCTTATAAGAACAGATTGTGATAACATAGTTAAATTTGCAAACAAAGCAAAGCAACAGCGGATGTCAGCAAAAAGATGGATTTCCTTTATTGACTGTATTATTGAAAGAGGTTTTAAACCCATATTTTAACATGTCAAAGGAAAAGATAATTATTTAGCAGATATTATATCTCGTTTACTAATTGATTGCTAAATTTTGAAGGAATTGAATCAAAGAGCAACAACAGTTATAACCTTATATCAGGTCCTTCTAATTCTCTTTTAGTTATCCAAAACCCAGCTCAACAATTCCGCGCTAGATAATATTTGGTTTTCTAGAAATAATCCCGATTGAACCCTCGTTAGAAATTTAAATACTTTAAGTGAATATTTTGTAACATCCAACAAAGCATATTATACTCTTCAACAAGAACATGAGACGCTAATATCTCATTTTAAAAAGTTAAATTTAGCACATCAAAATATAACAGCAAACCCCACATCTAAACTAACCTTTTCTGACTAAAGGACTAATGACGATTGAAATCTTCAGAAAGTTCAATTTCTGCAGGTACAAACCAAGTTTGCCAATTTATTACCCATTTTCTCTCCAACTTACAAAGAAAACCTAAGACAACAAGTCAAGCTCTTCCCTGAAGACATCAAATAACTTATCCTTGAAGAAGCTAACTCAGATGGTTTCAAAGAATGGGTTGATATCCAAAACTACCTCAGAAACAACAGTCCACCCAAATGAACCCGATACCATTATTATTTCTTACGATTTATACAAACAAAAAACTTCATACCTACCATAATCCTGTTAGAAATAGACATTGTATATTATTCTCCTATTGATATTATCATAAAAACATGTTTCTCAACAAGAACCACCAAATGTTACGTAAGTAAACTCTTAGAGTTAGGAATGGTTTATAGCATTACCATACCCAAAGAAATGCCTTTAGAAGTCTTAGAAGTTTTTAACTTTCTTGATCGATTAAACCAAGCCATTATTTTCGAACAAAAGCAAACCCAAAATTTCATGCCAGAAAGTCCAATTCTTCTTCAAATTCACAGCACTCCTCCAGAATGGGTAAAAGATGGAGTTGTAATTCTCGGACAGCATCAAATTTACATTCATTCTGATCCAATAGAAGTCCAAGTTCTAACAAGACATATCGATTTTGTAAATAACTTTCGTAATAATATTGGCCCAGCCACCTTTAACCATTTGATATACTATAAAGCTTATCGACAGCTTAACCCAAGCTATAGCCCTGGTTTCAGACTTTTTAACAATAATGTAAATAAGAAAATTTTCATCAAAGCCAGAATTCCTTATGTCATCCGATCTCCTCCAGAGATTGAAGAAATAATAAATGAAGAAAAGATGTTAATTGAGCAGTATGAATTAGTCTACAGAGATGAAGAAACCAACTCACCAAACATCTCACTAGATAGCGATACCGACAGAAATTTGTCTAATATGGCTGAAGTCTAAAGAGTATCCAAAGAAAAAGCAGATTCCCCATCAGTGTACAGACTCTCCAATAGTATCAAGATAAAAAGAAGGACCAAAAGCATATTTGCAACAGTATCCAAAAGCAGCCAAGATCCACCGAAAGCAGATTCCAAAGACAAAAGCAAACAGTTTAAAGATAAGGGTGCCCGCAATAATTCAATGAACCTTATCTCCAAAGCATCTTACATCTCAGCCCTCCATGTCTCATCTGCAATTTCAAGCGTTAATTTATCCTTTAGATTACTTTGTAAAAGGAGGCCTTCAGCTCAAGAGATGATTATCAAGTTTTTAGAGCAATTAAGTTAAGAGCCATCAAGCATTCCAACCTTTAGCCATAGTTTCTTAGTGTGATTTCTTTCAATGTGTTTCCTTTTGTAAAATATTGTGTGAAGAGTGTATCTATGTATAAACAATGTATATCCATGTATATATTTTTCATGAAATAAATCATCCAGTTTACTCTTAT
Organism: Cornus kousa; assembly: GCA_025631255.1. Taxonomy (NCBI): domain Eukaryota; kingdom Viridiplantae; phylum Streptophyta; class Magnoliopsida; order Cornales; family Cornaceae; genus Cornus; species Cornus kousa. The sequence continues at coordinate 11,915 of JAOTQH010135009.1, read as the reverse complement.
TTAAAAAAATTTATCCCCATTTAGTATTTTTAGTACTTTCAAGCAAAAGACTTTGGTCGATAAAAAGATCAAATATATTGATTTTATTTAACCAGATAGTGTAAATTCTAGAATTTTCTTGAATTCAACTCGTACAAGCAGCCTTAGTTTTAATTTAGCAATTTCTTCTATGAATTGACTCGAACTGTTGGCTTGTTGGCCCGTTCATGTTGTTGTTCAAGCGTTTTTACAGGGCGTTATCAGGTTCGGCAGTCATTTTTGTGATTTAATTGTTAATTTTATCTCTGTGTTATTTGCATGCTTTTATCCGGTTCGATTGAATTTAATTTTGGTATCAGAGCCCATACTGTTTCATTAAATTTAATTTGTTTATAAGATCTTTTGTCTAAAGAAGTCCATAAGTCCATATTAATTTACTGTGAAATTTTAATTTGTTGTGAAAAACTTAAAAAACACTTTTCATAAGTTTATTTCATGTTTTAAGGTTTTTATGATATAATAGTAGTTGTTTTGGGTCATTATAGCAATATAGTTTGTTGTGTGGTACAAAGCAAAAAGTTAAGTTCATTTTATAGAAATAGTTTAGTGCTTCATCCATTTATTGAAACTTCATGACTTTGACTTCATGAAGGTGTAATATAAACCCCTTGTGCCCATGTATTGATAGTTAGCCTTAGTCCTTACTACTAAGATGTATACTATAAAGATGTTGACTAATAATGGTCAGGTCTTCTTTTAATTACCAAATTAAAGACGGTAATTAACCCATCATCATTGAGTTAATAAGTGTATATATTTCCTGTATACCTTTATATATACCTTTACTATTTTTTATTTAATAATTAAAGAGTACGTGTTCAAATGTTATTGATCCACATGATGGTGTATATCCTCACTAGTGAGAACCTAAGTATTGTCCTTTTAAAAAACTAAAGATAGCTAAAATTTTCAATATTTTTTTGTTTGTTTTTTTTTTTGGTCGGAGAGTTATGATATGTTTGGTTTATAACTACGAAAATAGTTTTGTGTTATCCGAAAGCTGAAAACAGAAAACTGTACAAAAAACTCTATTTAGTTCAGTTTTCTGAAAATTTAGTTATAAAATGTTTTCAGAGGATTATAAAATATTGTTCTCTGAAAATAATTTTATGTTTTTTAAATTCTTGAGAACTGTTTTCAAAATTACAAACCGAGCCAGCCTTTACATTTTGTTATCTTTCCGTTATGTTTCATTCTTCTTTTTGTAGAAACAAGTAATATTCTTCAATGCTTTGATGTGGATGGTGGTCCGTTAAATTTTTTTAATTTAAACTCTTTTTAATATATTCTTAAATTTAATTTAATTGAGTGGGAACCAATCCTTCTTGGATACAGTTCACATCCGCACCACTATCTACTAAAGCAACAGCATTAGTGATAGTAAATTCTTGATTAATGACCAGATTTATGGAAATATACCATTTCTGATAAGTAACCTGATTTAAAAGATTAAGATAATCTTTTTCCTTAGGTACTTCAATCTGGGAGGAAGATTCTGCCGCAGGAATATGCTGTATATCCTTTTCTCTTAAAAGCTTAATTTCTAAGTCCATGTGATCTTGGTGAAGCCTTAACTGACGAATTTCAGCTTTTAAGTTGTTGACCTCCATCCTTAGATCTGGAAGATTTGCTGGACGAGAGTGCTGACTTTGATGTTTTAAATTTAATTTAATTGAATATATTATTATTATTATTATTATTATTTCAATTACATCTCTTTTCTTGAATTAGAATCTTATCGGTGCAAAATTACATTGTTGTATAATAACGTTGCATTCTTAATTTAGTAGTATGGTAGATGATATTAATAGATTTAGAAGAGAAAACAAGTTCCTCTTTTCTCACACATTTTTTTGTTACTTTAGATTTAAGAAGCACATACTCTCTTGTAGGAATGTCGTGACAATATCAAATATGTTTGAGGCACAACTTAATATGTATTTACATGATTAGAAGTGTTCCGAAATATAAATATATATACTTTTAAGATGAGCAGATTCCAATTCAATTTCAAAACTCATTATGAGTTAAAAATATAAAGTAATATAAAATGTTACAAATTAAAAATAACAGACATCCAGTTTTAAGTCTTTAGGAATGTTTATGTTTTGAAAGAAGAAAGATGTGTGGAAAGAAATAGGAATAAATGAACAAACTTTCTTTGTTTCGTAGGGAGAAAAGAAATGATAATAGGAGGAATTCTTCCTTCTTTTACCAATTTTCATCAGTTCAAAAAGAACAATACTTAGGTTCTCACTAGTAAGGATTTACATCATACTCACCGATGTGCACCAATAATAAATGATCACATTCTATTTTAATTACCAAATCATAGATGATAATCAAATCACCATCTCTGATTTGGTAAGTGATATCTACCCACGATATTGAATTTGGTAATTAAAGATGACATGTCCATTTATTATTGGTCATATCAACCCTGAGTATGGTGTAAATTCTTACTAGTAAAGACCTAAATATTGTTCTGTCCAAAAATAGGTGAAGAGACCGGAGAAAAAGAGTAAGTTATTATAGAAGTTTTAAATTAAATATTATCCTATATTATATAAGTTTTAAATTACAGTACTAACAATATTATAAATATTACTAGACATAGTACTAACAATAATTTAAAACTTTATCTTTTCGTTGTTTCATGATGAACATAATAAATTCTGAGTGCATTTTCTTCTCCTCCATCCAAAAAAAAAAAAAAAAAAAAAACCATCTCTTTCTTAGGATATCTCTCATCTATTTCTTATTTTCTCCTTTGGATCCAATTTTTTTTGAGTTGAGTCCTACACTCCTACCATTAAATCTCTACTAACAAAAGCAACGGAAAGTGATTAAAATGGACCCAATATAAGCAGTTTTAAAATGAATAGATTAAAATGGGCCCAAAATAAGCAGTTTTAAAATTGAAAACAATTGCTACCTTTTCCTTTAGTCCTTGTTGTTTGATAGCTATAAAGTATGGACACTTCTTTCAGGGTCCGTATCAATGCCAAATATGTGTTCGACACAAACACATGTGTCCGAGATTCGGACACGTGTTCGACACTTTTGTAAAGTGTTCGGAAATTATTTTTTATTGGACACGCGAGGGACACGTGGAGGACATATACTAGACATGGCGGGGTATATTTTGCAATTTTTTTAAAAGAAAAATGGGGTTTCTAATGTGATTTTAGAAGTTTAACTCTGTTGACTCTTTTGTGTGAGATTCTGAACTTCTACTTTTATTAAATTTTATGATTTCATTATATTTATTTTTTTATTTGATTCATTCATCTCAATACTGGAATTAAATAAACTTTTAGACTGTAACAAGAAAAACAGAAAGAAATCAGAACAATTATATTTGTGGATGTGTGTAAAATGTAAATTGTAAAGTTGTTGATAACTTTGCTTTGTTCTTAATTAATTGAAGTATTTCTTTTATTGCAGTATTTTTTTGAGAAGATTAGATTTATGGTAAGGTCAATTTTGAATATATAATTATATATATATACATATATATATTTTTTTATAGGCGTATTCCCGTCGTGTCCGTGTTCTATTTTTTAAAAATTTGCCGCGTATCCGTGTCGTGTCATACCCGTATCCCTTGTCTGTGTCCGTACTTCATAGTTTGATAGAGTATGGTGCTAATATTGATTTTTTTTTTTAGGATCCATGTTTGGTGGATTTTTCTATGTTATGGTAGAAACTTATTGTCTCTTGCCCGTAACCAATCATTTTCATTTCCATTTCTTTTAATATTTGCGATAATTAGTATATGTTGAATCTCTCTTGCAACAGTTGGGTGTGCCAAATCTAACCTATGCCGGCAATCAAATACCGAAGAACATGACTGCCTAACAGTCACAATGGATTTGAAGTAATACTGAAGTTCGGAATACAAATTAGTGCAAGAAAACAGAAAAAAAAACATGCTGGAGAAACGATCGGCCATATATAACCCGTCAAGTGGTGTATTTATGTGATGATCACATGTTTGATTAATTTATAGCTGTGCTGGATCAAACTGTCAGCTACACATGAACAATTTAAAATAGGGTTAAGTGCAAAAAAAAACCCTCTACTATTGATATAGTACATACAGTCCCTGTGTGGCCTCTTATACTATCAATTTAGTGCAAATAGGTCTCTGGGTGGTGTAAAATGACCATAATACCCTTACTTCAGTTGAATAAATTAATAACTGTATATGCAGCCAATGTAAAATGACTATTTTACCCACTTATCAAAAAAAGAAAAACAAAAAAAAAAAATCCTAATTGGACGGACAAAACGTGGTGGAGTCCGCTAGGATTTCCAATTGATTTGTAAGCTGCTATCACGGACTTTAAGGTGGTTCCACTGTTTCAGCTTCTTAGCCTTCTGCTTCTTACCCTTTGCCTTCGTTCTTTTAGGTCTCAATGAGCCTCTAACATCTGTTTTCTTTTGTGGGGTTCATTGAGGCTTTTTCAATTGATCCCTTATCCTAGACACTCGAACCAAAGAATGAACCGAGTAGACAGTGATGGCTTTTCAGCTTGCAATTGATTGATTTTTTCATGGACTTTTTGTTCTTTATCATCAAGGCTGCTGAATTCAGCCTTGAAATTCTCAAAGGAAGCTGCAAGTGTCAACACTTCCAAGGGAAGATTTTTCTTTCTTGGTCTCCTCAAAGTGACTTACTGAACGGATGAAGGGAGGATTTCTTACCCCAATCTGAGAGTCATTACAGAGATGAGAGAGAAAGAGAGCCAACAACGCAGAAATTAGACGTAATCAAAACTCGCAGAATAAGATCCACAAGAACACGACGCTGCAAATAAAAGTCACAAATGACATTACACGCACCTACACGCGTCTTCTCCGGCAAAAACCGAATTCCGGCGAATTTTTCGACGAGCCAAGCCGTTCGGTGTACTAATGGTAAGGGAAAAATGGGAGTCAAAAGGGTAAAATAGGATTTTCATATTTAGTTTTTGGCAAAAAGTGGTCAAAGGGGCTTATTTGCACCTTTTTTAAATTTTATGGACTATCATGCACATTTTCAAAAAGTAGGGACTAATTTTGTACAAACCCTATATATCAGGGAGGTTTTTTGCACTTACCCCTTTTAAATATCGTGTCTCAAGTCATTAGAAGCTCATGAGCAAATCTACCCAGTCCAACTGTGTTGTGGAAATTTTGATCATGTTGATTCATTTGATGTAGATCCATAAAATCTCGAACTTTGGAGTCTGTTAAAAAATTACTACAGAGTTGGCTTTTATTATGAATCTGCGTATAGCAATGAGAATTAAAACTCAGCTTCTGGTCATCAATTTGCAGCTCTTTGTTGAAAGATTAAGTTCCATGAAACAATCTGTTTCGATCAGGATTTTAGCAGGTTTACTAATTTTTTAAAAACTATTTTGCCACAAGGAAGCCTTTTTCATGTGCATTTGGTGTATTAGCTGTTGGAAATGAGGGCATTAAAACCATAAACTTTGGATGAAAATTGGAATAGATTCTGCTAAGAAATGTTTACGGATTCCATAGACGAGTGCATTTCTCTTCGCAAGGAGATGAACATGGTATATTTACTTTTTTCAAATCTGTTTCCGGGTGAATGTGTAATACCCGTAAAAAATAAAAAATAAAAACTTTTATCATTAAATGTGTTTATTGGAGATATTAGACGAGTTATTTTTTTTTAACTTATCTTTCAATTGGATAATTAAACTATTATCCTGTATTTTAAAAGTTCAAAAGAGTTCTTTATGGACTAAACCACTGGGCATATATCTATCTATCGTATCTCAATAGAAATTATCAGCATCGGTGCATTACGGCATGTACAAGCTATATTAAGGATTTTTTCACTGATATTGCAAAGACAGTATCTGCTCAAGCAAATAGTGTATTTGCAGGTAAGTTAATTCTTACTTATATCCTGTATATAATTATGTGATTGATAGTAAGATGATTATCTACGATTTAATTATAGAACTCATAATAATGATTTTTAATTAGACTTTTATGTGGAGATTACACATAGAGTTACTGATCTATTAGAATTCAATTATATTTCAGTTGATGGTTAATATATATGTGAATTAGAATGATTTATTTATTTTTATTGACATATTGATGTTTTCCATGTTCGGATTATGGGTATACCAAAATGATTGGTTATTGAATCTCTCAACTTTCATGTGAACAAGAGAATGCCAGTGTATGATTTTAGTTGAATTGATTGGTTGATCTAATATAATTATATATATTAGGCATGATGTGTTATTTGAACTGGTGTAGATGTTATACATTAAGATTGGAATGGACCTCTACATATAAAGTATATATGTAATAGATTATCTATACATATGTACATATTTATTGGTGGAATTAATTTAATATATTGTACGTGAATTAGGGGAGAATATGGTGCGATCAAAGTATAATGAGTATCATTCTTTTAAACAGTTGGCATTTAAGTTTTAGTCCAAAAATGCACATAGGCCCTACTTCAAGTTTTCGTTGAATTGAATCAGGGTACTAAGGGAAGTAATGAATGCAATATGTTCTCTCTTAATTATGACTAGAGAAGATCTAGATGGGACAGGCCCTTGGTTAGCATTCTGTTGTTGGGTATTTATATATATATATATATTACTTATGTCAGTAGGTGCAGAAAAAGCTTAAGAAATGCAAGTGATCTATTAATTGGAGTAATGAATGAATTAGATTTAGACTAAGGATGAAGGTGGTGTTGGCAGTAAATGGGTTTTGAGGTTTTGTATGTCATTAATTAATAAAGCGGCCACTGATTTATATAACTTTTTTTTAAGCCTATAGTTAATGGTATATTTTGGGGTCAATTCAGAATTAGATATTTAAGGTTGACTTTGTGTTGATCATAGACTATGAATTGGTTGGTATAAGCCGGTAGTATACAAATTTAATGATATTGAGGTTGGAATTTAGAGTATAAGTTACAACTTATTGTAATTAGGACTATGAGTTAGTACATCGATATTAATTAATTAATTATTAATTAAAGTGTTGGATAAACTCGTGATATTGAGTAAGAATTAATTAAATGTATTTAGTGTTTAATTGAAGTGATTAAACTAATTGGAGCGGTAATTTGGGACTTACCCAATGATGAGTTTGTTGAGCGCAGTCAGAGACTATTTACAAAAGTGAATTACTCTTTTGCTATGGCCATTGGGCTAAAGGTGCCCTTAGTACGTGGACGTGGTCGGGGGCCATATGGGCGAGTAAACGTACAACCCAGCTACATGTGTGTAGTTGGTAGTCTAGGATTATGCAATTCACACCATTTTATTGGAGTGGAGCCACGGGCTCATGTGAGGTAATGGCAATAGAATGCCAACTGGTTGAGGGGAGCCAGGTGCTCATGTGAGGTAAGTGAAATTTTTAGTAATTTAAATTCTAGATGGGTTACAAGTTCACCGTTTGAGTTAATGTTATAAAATGGCATTATAGTTGGCACAATTGTAGTTGAGTCAATTTAATTAATAATTAGGTTGATGATTTGTAAATATTTCGTGATCTTATAAATATGTATATGTACAAATTATAAGTAAGGATTGACTTGCTGTACGATGATAGTGTTTAACAATTTCTTGTTGAGCTTGTGAGCTCACCCCTCTATCACTTTCATGTGCACATGGACTTGGCTTGCAAATGATGTTTAATGGGAGATAGAGATTTTCTGGATTTTCCACATTTTGGTTTTATTATTGTTTCTTAGCGAACACTTCGCAATAAGATTCACTTAGTTGGTGGAATTTTAATTAGTTGGGGATGTAATAGATTTCTTTTGAATTGATGGATTTTTAAATAAAATGTATTCTTACTGATTTAATCATGGATTATGATGGATGAATGATGTGAGTCACTTACCAGATTTTAATATAAGATAAGGGTTCTTGTGTTAGAATTTTTGGAGTGTGACAAAAGCAAAGAAAAAATATGTTTGCAACTACTACCTTATAGGTTATAGAAACATATATACATATACATATATATGTACCATTTAGGGTTAATTAACTTTTTTTTTTAGTAGGTTATAGGATTATTAATAGTTGCTTTTATTATATATATACGCGCGCGAAGTAGCAGCCAAATCTCTCCCTCGCCACGTATAGTTTGTTTGCTTTCCAAACTGTACACTTAAGGTATATACTCAATACATATATATATATTTTTTTACTTGTCAATATATATAATTACTCAATATATATACATTTTTTTACCGGAGATTTTTGAACGCTTAAGGTATATAATTACTCAAATAAATACCTTTTTTAATATTTAATTTCCAAACTTATTTTTTTAAAAAATTACAGAATAATAAAAATCAAAATAATTTTTTGAGTTTACGCATAATGATTCATGTCCATCCATTCATGAGATTGTCACCTTAATGCCATATCTTCTACTTCCTCCAAATATTTAATTGCTCTCTTTAATTAAATCTGTGTAATTATAAATAGTGCACTACAAGTTAAGAATGTCTAAACTTTATCAATAGAGTATAATAGGATTAATTTTAATTGATAACTTTATGATAGGGTTGATTTTAGTTGATAACGTTTGTTTGATCCTCGTTCGACTTATATATGTTCAGAATATGATTTTTAAAAAGTGACTATGTAAGTTGGAAAAAGCCCGTCAATTACACTTTTTTTTTTTCTTTTAAAGAACAATCATATGGCACAATCGTATACAATAATATTTTTCTATTTAAAAAGCACTTTTTTTTTTTTTGCCCAAAAATACCTTAAAACAATGCCTTAGGCTCTTTTGTTCAATTGTGTTGAGGGAAAAAAAAGAGAAAATAAAGAAGAAGAAAATTGGAGACTTCATTGGACTACTTGCATCACTAAATTCGGCCCAACATCTCTAAAACTTACACCATTCGACTTGCTCTTAGGTCATGGGTTGCTTTCATTCCAACCAAATGGGAAACCATAAGCAAAATACATAGTTCATCTGGTTAGTCCAATAAATATATGATCCATTTTGTCTTTTATTTCTTTAAAAAATCAATTTCACAATAATATATCTAAAGTTTTCAACCATAACTAAAAACTAAGGTATGAAAAACACCATAGTTTTTCTTAAATATGGTGGAAAAATACTGACGGTCTTTAAATGAAGCTTGGATATAAAATTGGTCGGTCTTTTTCGTTTTAAGAAGCATTGTTGAATGTTCTGAAAGCTATATCGGTGGACTCCATTTTTTATTTTTATTTTTATTTTTTCATTTGCATGATAAAGTATATTAAGCACAAAAATCACTTTTTTTCAAACACTCCTTTTTCCAAAAGCATATTAGTTCTATGTATCACCCCATTTTGCCCTTTTCACTTTCTGAGTTAAATAGGTTGGAGATTAATATCTCTTCAAATACCACCTGGGAATCCGACTTTACTCCAGAATATCCCAAAACCATGAAATTCACCTAAAAATATATTCACAAGTCAACTGTCAATGTTCGATCATCAAACTGAACACAATAGCATGCAAAATCACAATTTTTTCCTTCATCATGTATATAATATACGCAGTATATAGCTGAAAATTCTAGAAATTTGGCATTATTGGCTCCTCATTTGTCTTGCATGCTTGGAACACTAACACTGACTACTACAATTAAAGTGGCAATGCCACAACATATAATTAATCAACCATCACAAGATGAACAAATTGTTGTAAATAATGATTCCTATGTACATTAAATGAATCCATTAAACTTAACAAATACAGTACAATACAAGAAAATCAAACACATGATTAGCATCAACAATTTGGAGCCAATACTGAGAAGCTTTTGTAGTGTAATGACTCAAAAATTTTTGTGAGGGGGGTGGCCTTGTAATTTATGGGGGCAAATTTATATGGTGTGTCCATTTTTATATTTTTAATGGAGTTTTATTCGTAAATTCTAAAAAATTTAAAGTATAAAATGCAAAAATAATAATAATAAAAATTAGTGGAGGCGAATCTGTATAAATATATATATATATATATATATATAATATTAAAATTTTCAAAAGGCAAAGCAACTTTATTGATGAAAAAGAATGTACAACGCAAAACGGCCCAATAGCAAATTAAGCCCAGACAAACACAAGCCTGTTACCAAACTAGTACAACCCAAGCCACTAGTGGCCCAACCCAATAACAACAAGCCCACCCAATACATAAACAATCACTCTCAAATTCAAAACAGTGGAAAGTTGCTCTAAATCAAATTAATTAACAGACTAAAAAATAATTATTTCCACCAGTGTCAAATTGAATATTTTGGTGACAAATACGATATTATTTTCTCCCATCCAAGAACATAGTTGGCTCCAAATCAAATATTGTTTGATCCTCACATAGTGTACCAATTTGGTCTGGCAATGTCACCATCACAGTCCTTACAAGCCCCCTTTTCAAGCGAAGGCAACACCACAATCAACCCTTCACCCTCCACATTCCCAACATGATAGGACACATGAACAAGCTTCTTGTGTGCCTCAAACTTCAACACGTACAACATAGATAGGTAAACGTTCCCTTATTCTACCTCGGATTGTATGATCATATGTTCTGTACTAACGCATGTCAATTCAAGACCATACATTCTGAAGGGTGACGGATATTCATCCTTCTCCTCCTTTTGTGATTCGAGCCAATCTATAATAGATCAAAACTCCTCTTCCCCGAGACCTGCAACGTGACGATGCACTATCTCCGTCACCTATCCTAACACACCACATCCCAATGTTTCAGCATCCAATGTTAATAGTGAAAATGTACGGCATTTCCAAAAAACCCCTAATAGTGAAAAAGGGAAGTAAGCTCTTTAGTATCTGAGTTGTTATATACCACTAGTTGCCTTTGACGGTCTGTGACGACCCAAGTTTTTCAACCCGGTGTGTTAGTGATGAACCGAAAGTTAATCCGATAACGGATCTGAAATGCGGAAACAAATGATAAACCAAGGTCTTAAGAGATGGGAGTAACCCCTAAGACACCAATGTGATTCTCCATGAGGTCATGGAACTTAAAGAGAACAAAAACGGAAACAATGGTCAAAAAGGACAAAATTAGTTATCCAAGGGGCAAAATGGTCAATTCATAACTAAAGAGAGAAACTTGACTCTAAATAAGTCAAACAAGGTGAATACAACCTAATCTAATCACCCCAAAACATTCCAAGAGGTTCTAAGAACATTGACCAAGAATCCCACAAAATACCCTTTCCCGGTTGAAGTGAAAACTAACACTATTCACTAAAACCTGAATACCTTCTACTTTGATTGGAATCTAAGAATAGGTTTGGTACCATTGGAAGGCTGACTCAAAATCCATGAATTTAGGCTCAATAATCACCCCATTTGGATAAGAAATGAAAGAGATATGGCCTTTCAAAGTCGGAACAGCAGTGCTGAAACTGAACTGAAGAAGCTGGAGTATGAAAGCTATTTAGGTCAACCGAAATGACCAAAAAATGTGCTAAAAACATGAATTTGAGTGCTGATTGTTTCGGTAGACCAAAATAGAGGTTTGGTCGACCGAAATAGGCCTTGAACAGGAGAATTGGCTACTGGAATGTTGAATTACTATACAATGACAACTCCAATTGCCATCGGTCGACTGAAATGGAGTTTTGGTCGACCGAAACACCTCAAAATGCTACTGGAAAACCTGCTATGAGTCCAAGGTGCTAAGGTTCAACCTATACTTTGAATCCCATGATAATTTGGTTCAAAATGAATGTATAAAACTGATTTTTCATGAGTTTTGAGAATGTGAACATGTCAACAACTTTAATATGAATACTTGAATATAAAATAATAGCCCATGGCCTCATACAC
>JAOTQH010134684.1:0-15531 GCA_025631255.1 Cornus kousa | reverse complement strand
ACATGGCCATACATGTGAAGTAGTTATATAATCTAACTATGAAGATGAAATGGGAATGTATTTGAAAGCATGTTATACGTGATATGATGACAAGTTGTGAGCACGGATGGTGCAAGTGTGTAGTATATGAAATGATGATGAGAATGGAAGCGATGTTTAATCTTACATAATAATTTAATGGTCATATTGTTTAAAATTTTGTGATAGGACACGGTCGTGTCAAGAGTTATGCTCCGATTATTATATATATGTATATATATAAATATGTTTTATGTATATACCTATATTCTTATATGCATATCTGGTCGACCATGGGGTGTTTGTGTGAGTTTTGACCTGAGTAGGTGAGGAGCTCGGTTGCTCCAAGGTTGTTTGTGTGCCAGTTCTTATCGAATGAATTGCCTGGTTTTTTAGCTTGTGGATTGAGCTATTTGGTGTGCATTCATTTTGGTTTTCTTATTGCATTTGTGCAGTGCTTAGAGCACGACTTTAGGATGGGTTCGTATTTTATTACATGTTGTCATTGTTACGTGTGAGTTTCATGCATCCGTGGATGGGTTGGTTCTTATGACCGTAGAGGTCAGGTGTGCGAGTGAGGGTTTTGGTATGACCTTAGGAAGGTCAGTGTTGTGTTATGGGTCATGGTTTAGTATGTAAGTTCTTTTAGAACAAGTCGTGGTAGGTGTGATAGAGGTTATTTAAGTCACGAATGTGGTCTATGGATGGTAGAAGTGTATTGTGGGTGTTCTGGGAAGCGTGTTGGTTATGGTTAGTTGAGAGGTGATTCCTATTTTGGGAAACTTTAGGAGTGCGTCACTGGTAATTGACTCTTGGTGAGTTGATTGCATAATTTGGTCGATGAGCGGGTTTTTGGGTTAATACGGTCATCAAGAGAGCTTTAAGGTGATGTATAGTGCTTAGTTTTAGCAGTATAGAGCAGAATTGCACTATAAGGCAGGTTATATAAGGTCATTGAAGTGCTTAGTCATTTGTGGATGAAGTGATTGATGGTAAGTATTGTGTAATTAAATGGACTATGTTTTAAAAGTTGAAACTTGTGGGTTAGAGTTGTATTTCATGTTGCGTCTAGGGTATGGGGAGATAATACTGGTTGTTGAAGGACCCAAAAAGGTAGACTGATGATAAGAATGATAGGGACGAGGTTGATTTTGTGGGTTTAGTTGTTAACCCCATTTGACTTTTGTTGGGGCCAAGGATATTTTGAGGACCGAGAATAATGAGAAGTAATGATGTTAAACATAGGGCATTAAGTTTTCTTGTTAGGCATGTAAATCGCCATAGGGTGAGTGGCTTAAGTAGTCGGTTAAGCATTTGTAATTGATTGCATCATTGATAATTTTAAGGAGACAATTGGGTGTTGAGCATTTTGAGATTTGTGCTCATTTTGTTTTGGGGATTTGTCGGCATGGCATTGGCATATGGATGTTCTTTTCTAGTGGTAAATAGTGGTTATTTGGGAGTATCAAGAGTGATGTTTATTGTCTTACTATGATGGTGATGTCTTAAGGATGTTTAAGGAAGAATCCTTTAAGGTATGATGTGATGTGATGTTTAGTACTGATGGGTATAGCGATTTAAGGTATGATCTGAATGTGGTTTGGAAATGAAGTGTTGGTTATTGTGTGCTGACAGGTAGGTGATGGGATTGTGTGCTTGTTGAGGCGATTGTGGTCGGTTTAGTCTTTAGAGCCAGTGTGAGCAGTGTTGCCATATAGGCATCTTTTTCTTTTGATGAGTCAGTGGGTTGTTGTAGCTGAGGTCACGGGTCTTGTGTGAATGGTGATCAAGGTAGTGTCGCCTGACTAGGTGGAAATGAATTGATGGTAAAGAGTTATTTTTTGGTGTAGAGGTTGTCGGTTAGAAGTGTTTGATTCTAAGTAGAATGGGATGCGATGTCCGAAGGGTTGTAATTATTTCTAATATTAGTGTACTATGAGTGTCGATGCTCTTACCTCAGTGGTTTTGGTTAGTGGGGGTATCACGGTGTACCGTATACGAGGTTTCTCTATTGATAGTGTGTGACGGTCTGATTGTGGTGAGGTTGCCTGGAATCGAGGTCATAATCCCTTATGTGTTTCCAGTTGGTTCTCTCCTTGTGCGTAGGAAGTTCATTTCACCTCAGGTGAGGTTTAGTGTCCATGGTTGGATGATTGGTAAACAAAGTGTGACAAGGTGTCTAGTGCATTTAGGTGTGAGTTATCAGTCTCTGGTGAGCGCGAGGTTTGTTATCATTTTGGTTGTTCTACTCCTGGCAAAGATGTTATTTGTGTAAGTCTTGTCCTCTGTTTAGGAGTTATGTGCATCCATGGGTGGACGGACCTGTGTGTGGTTTGTGTGACACTGTTAAAGTTCACCAGTAAAGGATTGGTTGAATGTGTCAACTCATTCCCACGGAGGGAAGTGGAGTCTTTGGTTTTGTGGTGCTTATTCTGAGAGTTTTCTTGACAGGAGTTGTGTGAGGCACAAGTTGCCGATTAGGGATGGTATATTTTCGGTGCTAGTACTAACAGTGATGGCTAAGGAATGAATCGTGAGCTGTGAGTTTGAGGATGATTAGGTGATGTGATGTGAGTAATGTACTTGGGTGTTTTTGTTGATGTTTGATTTGAGTAGTGTCTTGAGGATAAGTGTCAATGTTGTCTTAGAATTATGTGATTAGAGGATGTGAATGTGTGATTTCATTGAGGAATAATGGGAATGATTGACTTTGGTTTTGAGGTTTCAGGTATGAAACAATCGTATTGTGTGTTTTGAAGAGGTAAGAATTGAATCAAATAATTTTAGGGAGTTGTTTGCATGGTATGGGTGTTATGAAGAAATAAAAAATCTTATGTGGTAGTCGATGATCATGATACTTGGTGTCGTATTGTTTTGAGCTCATAATGAAATGTAAGATTAAAGTATAATCGGATTTTTAAGCTGGTATGTGACTGTATAGTTGTTGAGGTTATGTAGAGCGACGAATTGATTATTTTGTGGACTGTGTGAGGTTGTATTTGAGGTTTAGACCTGAGGAAAAGAATGACTTTTGTGTTAAGATCAAATCGATGATGAGAATGGCCTAGCCAACCATCTCTCCTGAATCAGTCCCTTTTAGCACGATGCCGGGTCAAAGGTCACTGATTATTCGATTTATCAGGAACAGTGAGAGTATAGTATTATGCAATGCGTCGGTGTGATAGGGTGGATTCAGATGGTTTGTCTCGGGTGACGAGGTGTGCTAGGTAGGACCAAGTGTCCGATAAATGTTGTGGTTTGATTATTTGATCGTTAAAGATTTTGTTTTGAGGATTTATGTCCTAAGTATAGGATAGTGCGCTTCATTGTTCTGGTGGCTCATGATTATGTAGTTATTGGGAAATCTGTTGATTAGTCATCTTGAAGTTACTTAGTATGATGATTGACGTATAGTGCAGTTAGTAGTCGTTGGAGCGGTTATGCAATGGTGTAGCTTTACAGTGGATAACGAGTGCTTGGTCTGACAATAATGTGTAGATTTGAGTTTGACCTTGATTGTGCGACGGACGGGATTCCTTGTTTGGGTTTTTGTGTATCCTTTAAGGGATAAGTTGGGATTGGACATTTTCGGGTATGCGGAAACTGTTGGATTTGAATTTCGGCACGAAATTATTTTAAGTGGTGGAAAATGTGATAACCCGAATTTTTAAGATTTTAATTTAATTTATTTCATGATTTTTAAGTGGTCATAGTTGATTTTTTTATTTTTATAGAGATTTGCCTACTAGAATTATTTAATGAGTCTTTGATTTGTTACATATTATCAACATATATATATATATATATGGTACCTGATGGGATAAGAAGTGGAGTAGGGAAATGGGATAAAAGAATGTTGTTTTGGCATGGGTCCCACTTGAATGTTATTTAAGGAGATTGAATTTGGTTTTGTATATATGTGATATATATGTATTGTGTGCTCTGTGTGTTAGATGGAAGGAAAGAAGCAAATAGGTGGGCTGCCGACAAATGGAAAGGGGATCTGGTTTGGTTCGGTGAAGTAATGATTCGTTTTGCTTTTTGCTTTTTGCTTTTTTGCTTTTTGACTTAGTCACGTGGTTATATGTGTTTTGTGGCTGATGTAGTTGCTAAGTGATATATATAATGAAAAATAAAGAATAAGAGATAAGAAGAAGGTGATTGTGATTGCGGGGCCCACGACTAGGATTTCTGTTGGTAAATTTGCTTTGATTTTGACTGAGCACGTGGGTTATGATGTGTTTGGACTGATACTTGCATTATGTCGGTGCATTTTTCCTATTTATGTATCTGTCTTGTGAGTTTAGTAAAAAAAAAAAAAAACTTGAAAAAAGAAGAAGAAGAGAGAATTAGAGGAAGGCAGAGAGAGAAAATTGACGCCACACACACACTCTTTCTCGGCTGGAACACTCTCTCTCCCTCTTTCTAATTTTTTTTTTTTTTTTTTTTCCTTCAAAGCTTCAAGCTTTGATTTCTCCCTCATTTTTGAGAGATTGTTAGAGCCGTTTGCGGCAAATTGGAGGGCTCGTTGTGATCTACACATTAATGTAAGCGATTTCTCATTTGGCCAACCCTAGGAATTTCAAAATTAGGGCACAAAATTTAGGATTTTTGCATCTTAAGAGGTAGGGGTGCTCTAATTCATGTATTCTTTGCCCTCGGTGAATTTTTCGTCATTAATTTGATACTAGCATGCTTAATTGGTGTAGAACCCTTGAGATGTGATACAAATGTTGCATATAAAATTTTATTGTGTAAAATAAGTATGCCATGTACTAATTGCTATTTTGTGATGAGGTATATTTAAATGACAAAATTTGTGTATGTATATGTTGGATTTATTGTATGAGTGCATGTTGGCTATTTCTAAAATTCCTATTAAAGCATGCTATGTTGTTGTAGTTGATTATGCTTGATGGAAGGTTATGAATTGTCTTGATTGGTTATGGTATGTAACATTCATACACCTTATTGGGAAAGAAAGGGAAGTTTGTTATAAAAAGTAACGAAATTGATTTTTGGGAAATTATTATTATTATTATTTTTAAAAAAATGGGATTGTTTTGGGGAAACGTTTTCGAAAGTGTTTGTAAAACACTCGGATACCTAGGAGGCGCCTAGTGGTTCATGGTGTTAGTGTAGTCTAGAGACTAGAGATTGAGCTAATTAGGCCGGATGCGACGCCTTGGAGGTGCCTTGTGGTCGTGGATAGTTAGTCAATCGTCCCTTGTGACGCTTTTGAGGTGTCTTAGGTCGGATTGCACTGACGGTTTGGAAGTTAAAGCGGTATTGTTTCGGCAATGGGGAGCGACATTGCATGGCATGGCATGGCATTGCATTGGCATACATTGTATATTTGGTGGTTAGACGACTTGCGTATGTATTTGTTGATATCATCCTTACTTTTCTTGCTTTACCCGAGGCATGATCCCATTTACTTGTATTCTATTCCTTGTATGGATTCACAGGGTCGTAAGAGGTGTGTCTTAGACACTTCCTACTGAGCGGTTGCTCACCCCATTTTATTATTAACATTTTTCAGTATACGGGAAAGAAGTGGCGGACGACGCTCCTCTACATATCTTAATGAGTTAGTGGACTGTTTTGACATACTTTGTAGTTATGATCTCATTTAATTATTATTATTATTACTTTATATATATATATATATAAACCCTAGAATGACACGTATAATATATACTGACATAGGAAAGAACGGTAGTGTCCTTAGTTGACCTCGGGTTCGGGTAAAGACCCGGTTAGCGATTCGAACCCTCGGGTTCGGGTCGTTACATTATTCAACTTTTCTCTCCTAATAAAATTGCTAGGGTACATGATTATGTAAGCCTTAAGAACATATATCTATGAATTATATATAAATGTCCATAAGTCTCATTTCTCCCACTATCATAATTTTCAATAGGCATAACTCCCACTAAAACAGCATTTACTAGGCTCAACTCTCATGACTCTTAATTTTACATAACTTTCAACATCACACTAACTCCCAATAAGACAATTTACTATCCACTAACATAAATGTTAAATTCACACATGCATCATGGATATAAAAATACTTGAAAATATTAAATACTAAAATCAAGTTTATTTTCAAGTTTGGGTCTGACTCCTGTAGATAGGGTGACTCAAACCGCAACGAGGGTATTGTGAGTTCGGGTGGGAAAGAATGTAACAATGGAGGGCTTGGGAAAGAATGTAACAATGGGGGGCTTGTCCTACATCGAATCTGGATGGAAAAGTAAATAGATATAAATAGATGTATATGCAATATTATTCAATAATTTAAACTTTTAGATAAATAAAAAAAAACCCACCTTTTCTATTAAGGAATAAGGCTACTGAAATGTCATGTTTTGGCTGATTCTTTTTATTATTTTGTAAATGTGGAATAAGAATAAAGGTCTTAAGAGAGATCGATGAGTTTGTGAGAGAGAGTGTTTCTGTGCACAGTGGTTGAGGAAAGGAAAAGACTAGTGAGGTGTCATGTTTTGGTTGCTTATTTTCATTGTGATTCTGGTAAAATTTTGTAAATGTGAAATAATGAAGGTCTTAAGAGAGAGAGAGAAAGGTGGGTTTGTGAGGTTACGGGCACAAGTGGTTAAGGAAGGGATAAGGCTAGTGAGGTGTCATGTTTTGGTTGGTTCTTTTTATTGTGATTTATGGTAAAATTTTGTAAATGAGAAATAAGAATAAAACGACCGCATTTTCAATAAGGATGAAAATGTCTTTAAGGAATTTCGGTAATGGGATGGGACCGGAATAACTTTATCAATCCTAAAACTAAACAAATTTATAGTTGGAGGGGTTGATTTTTAATTCAAGAAATTAGTTGCACTTGGGTAATAATTAAATGGGGGTTTATTGCACTTTACTTTTTCTTTTTTCCTTTTTTTTTTTAATTACCTCCAAACGGTATTCTGGGGGTGATAAAATGTGGGGCACAGTGGGCGAGAGTAGTCTTGTGAGAGGTAAGACTTTGGTGCGAGCTATTGTGCTCATAATTCCCACATGGCATGAATGTAAAAGAGTAAAATTGATTCAGGAGAGTCGAAAGCAAATAATATTGTATGAGGGTAGGGTGAGGGCCGTTACAAATGGTATCAGAACTTGACACAGCCGAAAATGTACCGACAGGGACGTCGGGCTCCCAAGGGGGTGGAATTGTGAGGCTCGATGGGCGAGAGCAATTCTGTGAAAGGCAAAACTTTGGTGCTAGCTGCATGTGCTCACAATTCCTACATCGACTAGGTGTGAAAGAGTGAAATGTTATATGTAAGTTAATTACCCTTTTATGATACAATGCGTTTTGAAACCGTGATGATTGTAAAACTATCGTGAGAACCGTTGCATAAAGCCTAATCATTTTCACATTCTATCAAAATTATTGAAGGAAAAGATCAATTATTGAACCAAGAAAATGTACAGTGGGCACCAATAACCATATACATACATGAGTCTAGGTGGACTTTGTCTCTGTTTCTGCCTCGGAGTATCCAAAACCATTCGATGGATCACCAACCGGAAACACTCCCACCTCACATACTCCTATTTCCTCTGCCGATTCAGGGTCATGTGAACCCCATGCTCAAGCTAGCCCAGCTTCTCTGCCTTCATGACCTCCATGTCACCATGCTCATCTCCGAGTACCACCACAGTCGCCTCCTAGGCCATAGCAAATTCCAATCTCGCTCCCTTCTCCATCCTGCAATTTGCTTCAAGACCATACCGGATGGCCTTCCCGAAGACCATCCACGTGTTGGTGAACGAGTTGTGGAACTTATGCCTCGGAACATAATAGAACCACTTTTTAGGGAGTTGATGATATCCACTAATTACCTGGGCTCTGAAACTCGAAGGCCCCTGACATGCATCATAGCAGACGGGCTCCTGAGTTTTGCAGGTGATTTTGCTTTAGAAAATGGAATACCACTCATTTATTTAACAGTCATGGGCGCTGGAAGCCAGTGGGCTTGTTTCCGTATTCCCCAACTCATTGAAGCAGACGAAATTCCCTTGAAAGGCATGTTCTCCTACTCTTGTTTTCTTTAATGAGAAAACTAATGATCTAAAAGAAAAGAACTCTCTTTTTCAGCAACTAATTAACCACTTGATCATATGCTGCTCTTATTATGCGTTCAGGAAATGGCATGGACTTACTTGTAAATAGTGTCCCGGGCATGGAAGGTTTTCTCCGGCGGCGTGATCTCCCAAGTTTTTGCCGTGCCGACGATACCAACGACCAGCATCTCCAAGTCATGAAGACTGTATGCAGTAAAAAAACTTAAGGCCCAAGCCCTGATAATCAACACCTTTGACAATTTAGAAGGATCCATACTCTCTCATTTGCGCACTCACATCCCCAACATATACACCATCGGACCATTGAACGCTCACCTGAGAACCAGACTCGCGGCCAAGACGACATCATCCTCCTCCTCAACCGATTTTGGCAGTTTCTTGGAAGAAGACCGGAAATGCTTGACGTGGCTTGTTCGCAGCCGTCCAAGTCTGTGATCTACGCGAGCTTCGGAAGTGTCACTGTAATGACAAGGGAGCAGTACATGGAGTTCTGGTACGGTTTGGTGAATAGTGGGAAGTGGTTCTTGTGGGTCATAAGGCCGGACTTCATTGCTGCCGGCGAAGATGGAGAGAGTCAGATTCCGGTGGAGCTGGAGGAGGGTACAAGGCAAAGAGGGTTCATGGTGGGTTGGGCCCCACAGGAAGAGGTGTTGGCACACCCTGCTATTGGTGGATTTCTGACCCACAGTGGGTGGAATTCAACTATGGAGAGTATAACTGCTGGAGTACCCATGATTTGTTGGCCTTACTTTGCAGACCAAATGGTTAATAGTAGGTTAGTGAGTGAGGTTTGGAAGCTTGGTTTGGACATGAAAGATACGTGTGATCGAGTCGTGGTTGAGAAGATGGTTAGAGACCTGATGGAAGTGAGAAAGGATGAGTTCCAGCAACAAGCGGATCAGATGGCAAAGATGGCCAATCGAGCTGTAAGTGAAGGCGGATCGTCGTACTCTAATTTGGACCGTCTAATTCAGGACATAAAATCGATGATTGTGTGACCATATATGTTTTGAAGACATTGGATGAACCGTACCCTTCTGATAATCTAATTTTATTGTGGTGGGTTGGAGCAGAAGGCAGTAGAGAATGGGGCAGTGCCAGTGAGTGAGCCAGAGGAGAAAAACCGGACCCAGAAAGTTGGATACGCGCATGCAATTGACGGCATTATGGTGAGGATGGAAAGCTATTTGGCTCAGCCACAATCACAACAAAGGAAGAGACTCAGTGTACTCATTAATCTACCTGCTTTAAGTCATGTTATTTTAAATCTGAATGAGTCTCATATCAGAGGCCGTGTATGTCTCTCAGTAGCAATCTGCATTAGTTGTATTTGAAGTAGAAAATGAATAAGTTGGTAGTGAAACATTTTATTCCTGAATGCTTGCACCTCGATCCTGACAAATATTATGGAACTCGTAGCTCCATAATGACAACAAATGACTGAATATGGACGTTATGTTTCCTGGGGATATATATGGTCCCATTTCTGACTTTCAAAATCCGACTCGAGTTATACACACTGGTATCTTCTAAACCTCCAAGGGTTCGAGTCCAGTTAGGGTAAGTTTCTTGGCAAGGAAAGAACAAATAAAAGAAAATTGGATTCTGATCTAACCAGGAACTTATCAGTGATATCTGTTATCAATATTCATCATGATTAACAAATTCAGGAGCTCCTAAACACCCAACACTAGATGGGTGGTTCCTTCTATTAGGTACCGCATTCTTATTTTTTGTTTTATTTTTCTTATTATTATTATTTTTTATAGTGATAGACACAGCCAACAAACACACTACTGTCACAATAAGGAAATGAACCCTAACCACTAGGCAAGGCAAATTGGGTAAACACGTCACAATCAAACGGAAAACAAAAACAAAGGAACCCACGAGGGATAGTCAATATCTTATACTATAGGACATTTTCTAATTTGGAGAGAGGAGCTAAATGCACATTGGTGCACAAACCAGTACAATTGCACAATCAAGGTTCTGAAGGATTTGTAACCTCCTGGTAAGAAAATCACTAATCTTCCCTCTCGTTTTCTTTTTCCTTTAGGTTAAAAGTATGGAAAGTGGAAAACAAGCATGCTGCATTTGGTGTTTGAATAATTTCCATCCTCTTGAACACAAAAACAAATTATGAAACAGCAGGAGAGGCATCCACAAGGGGATATTTACAGTTGTATTATCCACGGAGATGTGCATCAGGATGCAACTAGCAGGCAAAGAACATCTGTTACTAAAAATCACATCCATGAAAAGGAGGCAGAGGAAGAAGATGATGGAGCTATCATTTTGGATTCAACTGATTGCTAGAACCCAGAGGTTGGTTCATTACAAACGATGATAAATAAATTCAAAGGTCAAAAACTTAGAACTATTTTAATTTCGAGTCAGCCGGTCTCAGCCCTATTTTATTTCAAGTTTTCACCCTTCTAGATATACAAAGTTTATTAAAAGAGAAAACAAAAAGGCATGGATATACAAGGTCTTCGAGTAATAACACCGAGTTAATATTATGTGGGAGGATTAATAAGATTATAGATCTTCCTCTCTAGAACTTCCTTTTTCTCTTTGTACTGTCATATTCTTCCACTCCCCCATTCTTCTCTTCCTTTCTTCCCTTCTTTTCTTCTCTTTCTCCTCTCTTCCTGCATCAATCAGATATAATGTCAGGTGGCCTATGATATAAGTAAGAAATGTCTAGGGCATCAAGAACAGAGGTAGCCTTAGAAACCCCAACTAGTATGAACTGCACTGCTGTTGTCATTTAATCTAAAACTAACTACGATGATGGGACTACGAATCTGTGACAATCTTGGGTATTAAAAGAATACAACGGGCTTAGTCCATATGGAGGAGTAACTTTAATCGTAACATCCAAGCATAAAGGGAGCAAAACAAACGTATGATGGTTATCTTAGCACCCCAAACCAACCCATTGAACTAGATATTTGGCACCCAACTATAACGAGGAATTCAAAGATCACAAGTTGGGAAGAAAAGGGCTCAGTTGTCTAAAGATCTAAATTCTTATTAAACTTCCTGTTACCCTCTTTTACCATTATAAGCTAATGCACGGGAATTAGAGTGGCCTTGACGTAGTTTGATAATTCTTCATTTTGCTATGAAATAAAATGCTAGGCTTACAAATCCTGCATGGAAGTGGAAATAATGTCAACCTTTTTAGAAAACTAAAGATACTAAACAACCTGTTAGAACAACTATAAGAAAGATATTTATATTGTTCAGATCCTTGCCCCTAGATAAAGATAATAGATTCCTTTTTTGATAAGTCTTGTGTAAGAGATTCCTAATATAATGTCTGAAATAAGGATAGGATTTGAGTATAAATTCCATGAGTTTCAAGATGATTTGATCATACTAAGAGTAAATATTAGTATAGGAATCTATCGAGGCCAATAGGGTTATGGGACCAAGTGTAATATAGGATATGGCATGATAAGGTAGAGACGATGAGTTTTATACATTATAATTGTCTTTTATTTCTACAGATATTCAGCCAAGAAGGTGGACTCTTTGAAAACCTTTAGGCTATGTTTGGCTGCATGTAATTGGGGGCTTGGAATTGGAATTGGAATTGGAATTGGAATTGGAATTAGAGAAAATTTTAGTTGAATTTTAACTTTAAAATAAACTTTTCTCCAATTCCACACAGCCGAACATAACATTAGTGATTTTGCGAGTTTTATCATTCTATCCTTCACATGTAGTCGGTCACATCAAAAATTATCTGATTAAAATCCCTAGCCATGTCTCCTTTATATTAATGTAAACTTCAAGCTGGCTCCTTATTGATTTCTTTTGTACACACGTATGCATGTACCAAAGGGACCAAAAAGAAAAGGAAGCTGCAATCATGTACATGAGACACGTACGAGCGTACCTCCAATTTACTTAGACATTTATCACCGACATGAACTCAAGAAAGCAGAAAGTTTGGGAAGCCAAGAAAAATTCAAAATTATGCCTTCTAAATTATGACCAGGTAGTTCCAATCCCTTGAAGGTTTGCTGATTTCTCTCCCTTCAAATGCTACGCATTGCATATAAAGGAGACCTTGCCAGGCCTTTTTATTCCTCCTATTGTCAACCCGCTCACTAACAGCCCAACGGCTATCTAATTGAGCCCCGAATCAAGCTAGGGATCCAAAATTGCAACAAAATGTGGCACCATTTCCCAGAAACCTCACAATCAAGTAATTAACACTTTCCACTGAAGCTTTGCACACTGTATAAAGTTATCTATCTTGCTGAACATTGTCCAGAAAATAAAGGTCATCTTCAAGCATTCAACACAAATATCCCTTTCCTGGGAAAGAAAGAACCCCAACAACAAATCTGCCCATGACTTCCAATAATATACCATTTTCCAACTTCTTCCGCCTCAAAATATCCTCCCCAATTCAGTATTTTCTGAAGAACATGTTGAACATCTACAAGAACACCTCCAGAACCACTGCTCCGTTCCATGTAATTTCAACCTTGAATAAACCATTGAAATGTTTCCCTTCCTTGATTAGAAGAACAATCCCAACATCTCTAGATTTGCTTACTGTCTCATGTCAATATCTAGAAACATGAAAAACATAGGTTTCAATTAACTTACCGAGTAACTTTATGATAAAACCTAGGATGTTTATTAAGATGAACATGGTCTCTTAAATTTTATTGAAAAAGTACCAAATCATTTCAAAGAAAATTAGTCAAGAGTATTTCAGTCCTTTTTGCCACAAAAACCATTCTGGGCATAATGGAACTTCAATATTTGATCAATTAATTTCATTCACTAGGTGAATAGAACCCAGAATTCGACATTCACTCTCTTGGTACAACAAATGCAAAGGGATTATAAAATCAAATTAGTAATATTCACCGTAGAGATGCTAAACAAATCAAAATCTGCAATTTACACAAATCCTTGATCTTCCATCAGTTGGAGATCAGAAATTGAAAAACCCTACAAGGTCTTCAATTCAATAACACAATCCCTCACAATAAAGGAAACAAACGAAATTTTAGGCATTTATGATATGATAATAACAAAAAACAGGGCAATCTTACAAGGATCGAACACGAAATAAGATTAGAAAAGAAAAGAATATACCTAATTTTACAGGAAACACTGACCGAATCGAACGAACCAGAACCGTCGATCTCAATTTCTATTGATAATCGACGACTTCGTTATCAGTGACGGATCTCGAATGCTGAACGATGGAGCGTCCGATTGAATTGATCCAGTCCTCCTTCTCTTTCTCCGAATCGGCGATGAAGTACATAGTTTCGGAGCTAGTGGAGAGCTCGAAAGCGAACTGTTTGTTGAGGACGTCCTCGGCGCCTTTGACGGTGAGGCAGGTGGCCACTGGGATGACGCCACGTGGCCTGGATACGGCGGTGATGGTGGATTGTTTGAACCAGAAGAGCTTGCCTTGTTTGAGGACGAACCAGCGGCGACGCCAGGTCTTGATGTACTCGCCTTGCTTGGTTAGCCAACCAGTGCGCTCTGGGCTCGACCAGAACTCCACGCCGTCGTAATCTTCCGGGGGCTGGGTCGAGCCCATCATGGAATGCCAGAGGCTCGCCATAGTTCGATTGTGATGTCGATGGGAGCAAACAGCAAAGAGGAGTTAAGAGGGAGAAGACGACGACGACTCTCTTCTAAGTTGAATGGTAGGTTTGTTACCGGCTGGAATCGGATACTATATGATTTTTTATCTTTATTTTTTATGGATATTTTATATATTTTATATTATTATTATTTTATGTATAATGTTCCTCTTTAAACAAATAAACATAATTTAAAAATAACTTATATACTTATCCTTTTAATAAATTGTCCAAATTTATATAAGAAGTTATCAAATTTTATACTTTTTTTATTTTTTTATTTTTTTTGGGAAGAAGTTATCAAATGCCGACAACCTTTCCCTCTCATACATTACAATCACCTAATTCTAAGTGTATTATCATACGTGTGAGTCTCAACAATCTTCTCCTAAATTTTTTTTTTAAAACATTACATGATATTCGGCTAATAACATGATATTCGGTTATATCTTCTCCAGAATTTTGTTTTAAGATGAAACCTTCTCAAGAGGGCGCGAATCACCTGCTGTGCAATTCCGATACTGTTTTCTGCAATGAGCGGTAAGTGGCCTTGGTTTGGCCACGTTTTACTTCATTTAATAGGCACAAGACAGTGTTTGGAAATTACACCACTTTTTGTAAGTAACATTTGCACCACCATTTATAAGTAACATCACAGAAATCTAAAAGTAGTATCACATAATCTAAAAAGTAACATCACCACCATTTATAAGTATCTTCACCCTCAAAACGTGGTGATGTTACTTTTTAGACTATGTGATATTACTTTTAGACTTCTGTGATGTTACTTATAAATGGTGATGAAATGTAAAAATAGTCTAAAAAGTAATATCCCCACCATTTATAAATTTCAAAATTTGGGAATTGTATATTATCATTAATTCTTTCTGTTAAAACAAGTAGTACTCCTTTATTGAATTATTGTAGTTAATGTCTCTAAAAAAAATTGTATTTTTTGAAAATGCAAGCACTACAAGTAATCTCATAATTTGTTGAATATATGCTTAATTTGATTAATTTATTTGTGAAAATGGTAAAATTATTCTACCCCTGGTTGATTTCTTAATTTTATTTGAATTTTCTTAGTTGAGTGCTCAAAATAATGTCCTGTGTTAAAATTGCACAATTAGATCGATTTTTTCAATTGGGTGTCTAAAACTTAGGCCAAAACTTTAATTTGCCGAATTGGGTGCTACATATTTAGATGTATATATATTTTTACATTTCACCACAATTTATAAGTAACATCACAGAAGTTTAAAAGTAATATCACATAGTTTAAAAACATAAATGATATGTTGAATTAAGTTATGTCAATATATAACATTACTTAGTTTGAATTATGTGCATACTTTATTTTGAGGGTGAAGATGGTTTATTATTTAAGTGGTAATGTTGCCCTTTTACAAATAGTGATGTTACAGAAGTGATTTTTCCTTTAAAAAATGGTGATGTTACTTTTTAGACTATGTGATGTTACTTATAAATGGTGGTGAAATGTTACTTATAAATAATGGTGTAATTGGCCAAAAATGGCCTTAGTGTCCGTTAACTGAAGAATGATGTGGTCTGTAACAACCCGGAAATTTTCCTTCCATTTCTTTTTTCCTGAAATTTTACGAATGAATTTTTTTTCGTTTAATTTCCTTTTTTTGAGATCAGTTTCTCGTGGCTTAGTGTCGTCTCGAGTGCTCAGAAATGAATTCTGAGACTCTTTTGTGTGGATTGACAACTTCTTTTGAGGACCGAGTCATTTTCACATTTTCACTTTTCGGACACT
>JAOTQH010134576.1:0-15533 GCA_025631255.1 Cornus kousa | reverse complement strand
GACATTTATGATTGTATTTAATTAAAATATTATTAATTAATATTTTGATCCTTATATTTGTAACTATATTTTTTTTTACACTATTTATTTTACATATTATTTTTTTGTTATTTGCTACTTAAAAAAATTATAGCACTGTGCCTTCAAAATAAAATCCTGGCTCCGTCCTTGGCAATGGAACCACACTTCCATTACAGTCTAGATCCTCTACTCCAGTGTGTTGCATACGCTCATCGTAATTAAATTACGCTAAGCTATGTAATGTGTTGAAACACGATTTAATTGTGTTGAGCAACATACGCTCAACGCAATTAAATCACGTTAAGCTATGTAATGTGTTGAAAGACGATTTAATATTGTTGAGCGCACCTATAACATAATGTCGTGCAATGCAGAAGAGTGACAATGGCCTCTCCTCAATGCAGGCTGCTGGTATTTAATATTTGTGGGCCATTGATGTGTTTTTCTTCCTTCTTTGGTTCTGTTGAGGATATAGTCATATGCCCTTTTGTTTCCTAGGGCTTTTCCTGCCTTGTATAGCCTCCTACCTGTAGCTGTAGGGCTGAGTTTTTGTGGCCTCTGGGCCTTTGTTTTGTTCTTGTGGTGATTGGGCTTTGTCCTGGGCCTGCTTCTATATTCTTTACCTTTCCGAGAAAAAAGACCTGGTTTTGACTTTTGATCCATAACTTTACCCCAATAAAACTTCATTTAACTTGTGTTTCTTCACTTTGATTAACACATTTGTTTCTTTTTAAGCATTATATATGGTCTGTTTAAGTGGTTGTTTAATCTATATTTTGACCGGCAATGTGGCCTAGTTGGTGCAGCCTCTAGCTCCACGAGCAGGCGTGGTGTGTCCGTGTTTGAGTTTCCATTCCCATAATTTCTCAAAAAAAATAAAATAAAATTCTATATTTTTACATTAAACAAATAGAAACCCCAAGAACCTGGAAAGAAATCAATCAAGAGGTTTTAGATTCCAAAGATGAATCAAGAATCATGCTACATTTCAATTTCATTTTACCAATGGGCATTATTAAAGCAAAACAAAGCCGAAAGCGAGAACTTAAAGAGAAATTACAAAGGATAGAAAATTAGGAAACTTCAGATGCCTGTGGTATATAAATAGAAAAAATAAAGTAACTTTTATTATTTGATGAATAGTAAAAGTACTTTACATTGTAGATGAATAGTATTTGAATTTACTTTTCACTGTTTGTCCTTCTGAAAATGACCTTTTGTCGTGTGCTGAGTAGATCTACAGTGCCTTGGAAAAAATCTTTCACTATCTTGTCATCTTTCATTGCATTGATGAGATTATGGAATTCTTACTCTTCCAAGTCAAGTTCCCATTTCATTAATGATATTATAGTATTCATACTCATCTAAGGAAGGAGCGCTTGCTGGACTTTAATTAAATTGATTCAGTCAATTAATATCAGTTTGCTTAACTCCCATCGGAATATCTTCTGGAATATTTATTTTTAGTTCTTTGAGGTTGTCAAGGAACTTTTGTGCTTCAACTAACTGTTCTACTGAATAGTTGGGGTAATCAACTGAGAGTTGTGTGACGAAAAGTCTTCTTCCATCACAAACCATCAATTTCATATTACCCAGACGGTATGATATCTACTTCTTGAAGCAGAAGTTGAGTATCCTAGTCCAAGTCACATAAAACGAGAACGAGTGCAAGAGCGGAAGCATAGAAGCGACAAAATCTAAGTCACGCAAAATATTACATTCAGAACCGTGGGTGCGTGAATTTTAACCATTTTCCAGCACCTGATCAACTCTAGTCGTAAGTTGAGGAAGATAACCCATTTTGATTTTAAAAAACAACCATATAACAAAACAAAGTCTAAATTCTGATCATTTTGCATCTTGATAAAATAATATCACATCGAAAAGCATTTCAATGCATTCTAGAGTAGGAAAGAGGGAGGTTAAATTGAACCCTGTGATGCACACAACTAGACATAGACCGTGGCTGGTTAAATTGAACAAAAACTAGAACTAAAAAAGAACTCCACACATGCACTACTTTCACCGAAACAACCACACTTCACAACCAAAGCAGTTTTTAAGGTTTTCAAAAATTCTGTGTTGTGTGAGAGGGAGAGAGACACACGGGGGAGGGGGAGTTGTGATTTGATCATATTCATACAACATAATTTACACACAAGGTTCCATCGTCATCTCGCAATCCCGGAACAATCTTTCAACCAGTACCAAAATATCAGTAACTCAAATATCTGATCCACAATGCTATGCAAGATTATCAGTGATAAAACTCGGGTGGTGACTAAACTCATTTGGCTTACCTTCTAGTACAGAATCATAAAACCTAGTTAAGCAATCGGGAGTGAGTCGAAAAGAAGATACATCTTGCAGGATCAGTGGAACCTGAAAAAACATGCACCTAACTTATGGCTATGGGGAATTTCAGAGAATAATGAATCCCAAACATTTCTAAAGCAACATAATCATGTTTAAATATGATAAACACCACTCGATAAAGCGACGATGGATTTTACTACAGATCTTACAAGAAGCTAAAGTGTAACTATAATTAAGGCAGCTTGAACAAATGATATAACGAACTCAAAACCATACTTCATTCAAAGAGAAACAATCACGATTTTAAGCTTCATGGATTACACTAAAATTCATGCAAATAGATTGATCCACTGCACAATAAATTGAAACATATGTGCCCTCTCTTATACATAATTTCCTGTTTACTTGGTAAACCAACAAATTCAAAATAAATAAATAAAAAAATTTGTTGATTTATGGTCACATTTCTGTTCGCAGTTACTGACAGTGAAAGATAATATCACTGAGACATAAGAACAAAGCAGAAGAATGAAATTACTAGGCTGGAAAGTAAGAAAGAACATGCAGAGATGAATTAACCTGAGAAAGAAAATTTGCCATGCCAGTGATGACCAACTCTTGCTAGAAAATCCGCAACTTATTCCATAAAACAGAATAACGAATCTAAATCGACATCTCTATTATAGTAGTGTATCAACATATAGTCATTCACTCCCTAGTACTTCTCAAGTACTATACTAGGTATGATTAATAACAAAGTGCTACAACAACGTGCTGAAGGGAAGCAACGTCCACAACTTAGAGAAGCTTCGAGGAATATTACTCTAGATGCATAGCACAAGTACCACTTGTCTGGAACTAGAGGTATGAAAAAAAGACATGTTTAAATGAATATTTGATGAATTGGTTACTGTGCATAGAAAATATTTGTCATGTCACCTGATATGGATAATGAACAAATGATGTCACATAACATGAAATGAAATCCAATAGGAAAACTTGCATATATAAAATTGAAAATTTATGTTCATATAGGTCATTTCTTTTTCATCAACCAAGGGTTCAGTTAATTTCCATCTAAACAACAGCTTTACGTGCCCATAGACATCCTCTATTCCATCATTTGAAATGTGAACAATACGACAACATGCAATTCACACATAGCAACCATTTCAGGCACTTTTACATCTCCATGTAAGCATATCCCTTAGCAAATCCAATTGCGGTCTGACGATACAAAAGTTTTTTCTCTAAGAGTTTAAGAGAGTCAATATTCATTAATCTTACTTCTTCTCACAAAGCAAGAACTAGTTTCCATCGATGAACCCACACAAATGACTTCATCTAACTTGTGCTTCTTCACATGCTTATGCAATCAATTTTTAACCAAGCATAGCTCTAATTAATCACTCAGCGCAATTTTGGATAAACCAAAATAATGAAAACAATTTAGCAACAACAATATGTGTTTCAATGAAGTTGTAGAGAATTACAACACTTTCAGAATTACTAGTAGCTTTTTTGAGAATTACTAGCTAGTTGTCATTAATCGCATATGTCATAGAAATACTACCAGCTTGTTAAGAGACCGAAAATTACTAGGTGTCATTGATCATATAAATATATCATAGCTTAGAAAATACAATCAGTCTGTTAAGATCAGAGAATTACTAGGTGTTTTTTATCACATATATATCATAGCATAGAAAATACAATCTTACGCATTCATTATTCATACGGGGAAAGACTCACATGGTTACAAATAAGATACCATAGCATAACAGCAAGTACCATATAGATGACAATATGGTCAACCCTCTTAGAATCCCTAGAGAACAAATCACATTAAGTTGATTTCCAATCCAACAAATATATGTATCAAAGAATTAAGATATATTCCCCAAATTGTGGGAGTGATCTGATTTTTTCAAGCTCATACGGCAAGAAAAAACTAAAAACAAAATGAACAGTTGGAACTCTATATAAGTCAAACTCCCTGAAAAGAAAATAATAATATATTTAAGAAGGTAATAATAATTAGACACCCAATAATTTGGGAGTAAATGGTTTACTCCACCCACTCTTCAGCCATTAATGCCATAGAATACTTTATCTACAATGAACAGTTCCTATGACAAGTGTCAATTAACTTAACTGGCTTAGTATGACCCCCTCAGTTTCAACTTAAGCCCAGCATACGATTCTAAAATCAAGATGCAGAGAGAGGACCCATGTTAGTAACTTCTCTTGCAAAATTATGAACAAGAATGAATGAAAACATGCAGTGCAAAACTCCAACTTTTTCACCTAATTATAAGTACTCAGAAAAGGGCCGATTCACAGGAATGCCGATGGATCAAACCCGGCCTCCTCTCTCTCTCTCTCTCTCTCAAATTATATATGGCTCGAGGAACATTCCATTTCCCTAGAAGCATAGCACAAGTAATACTTTTGTGAAACTAGGGATATTAAAAAATAAATAAATAAAATGAATAAATGAACTTGAAAAAAGTTTGAGGAACATTCCATTTCCCTAGAAGCATAGCACAAGTACCACTTTTTTGAAACTATGGGTATAAAATAACAATAATAATAATTAATAAATAAATAAAAACATGTTCAAATGAATATTTGATGAATTGGTTATTTTAGGTATTAAAAAAATGTCACGTAACCTGATACGAATAATGAACAAATTATGTCACATAACATAAAATGAAATACAACAGTAAAACTAACATATATAAAACAGAAAATTATGTTCATATAGGCCATTCCTTTTTCATAAAGCAAGAGCTAACTAATGGCACACATGCCTTCCATCTAAACAATAGCTTAATCCTGCCATATTTTTCTCCAAAATGTCTCCATATGCAACACATTCCCCATTCCATCATTTGAAATGTGAACAAATAGGATAATATGTAATTCACATATAGCAACCATTTCATGCATTTTCATATCTCCGCATAAGCATATACCTTAACAAATCCAATTGAGGTGTAACAATACAAAATGTTTTTCTCTAAGAGTTTAAGAGAGTCAATATTCATTCTTACATCTTCTCATTAAGCAAGAACTAGTTTTCATCCATGAATCCACAACAATTTCGTCTAACTTGTGCTTCTTCACATGCTTATGTAATCAATTTATAAACCAAAATATTGAAAACAATTTAACAATAACAGTATCATATTTCAATGAGGTTGCAGAGAATTACAACTCTTTCAGAATTACTACCAGCCTTTTTGAGAATTACTAGACAGTTATCATTAATCACATATATCATAGAATAAATCAGCTTGTTAAGAGACCGAGAAATACGTATAAATCATAGCATAGAAAATACAATCAGCATGTTAAGAGACTGAGAATTACTAGGTGCCTTTGATCACATACATATCATAGCATAGAATATACAATCTTCGGCACTCATTCTTCATATTCATATGGGGAAAGACTCACATGAAATAAGATACTATAGCATAACAGCAAGTACCATATATGGCCAACTCTTTAGAATCTCTTGAGAACAAATCACATTTAGTTGATTTCCATTTAAGTTGATTTCCAATCCAACTAATGTATGTATCAAATAAGATTTCATCATATTGTGGGATGCAATCTGATGTTCTTGAGCTCATACGGCAAGAAAAATTAAAAACAAAATGTATAATTGGAACTCTATATATGTCAAACTCCATGAAAAGAAAGAACTAATATCGTTGAGAAAATAATAATAATTAGACACCCACTAATTTGGGACTAAACGGTCTACTCCACTCACTCTTTAGCCTTTAATGTCGTAGAAAATTTTATCTACGATGAACAGTAGCCTATGACAAGTGTCAATTAACTTAACTGGCTTAAAATGGTCCCCTTAGTTTGAACTTAAGCCAAGCAAAAGATTCTAAATCAAGTTGCAGAGAGAGGACCCATGTTAGTTAATGCTTTTGCGAAATTATGAACAAAAATGATGTGAAAGCATACAGTGTAAAGCTAAAACTTTTTCAACTAATTTGAAGCACTCAGGAAACTGACTGATTCACAGGAAATGCAGATGAATCAAACCCTCCCCTCACTCTCCGTCGCTCTCTCAAATTATAGATGGCTTGATAACCATATACTATACCATCAGATGCACACCAAATTCAAAGTCTTCTATCATTGGCATACCAAAGAATGCTTCTTCTCAAGAGCGCCCTCTCATATCTCGTGACAAGAGCCATGAGCTCTCTCTATTACCCATTGGTGGGTTGAGACAATTTTCAAAGTCTATGGAGTAAAATGAATCTTTAAATATATTTCTCAATCCAATGGTTAATAAGGACTCATAACTATTGTCATAAAAGGCTTATTGATAGCCTTACTCAAATAAAAAGAATAATATTTCTTATCTTAATCATATGAATTAATATATTTAAGTAGTGCTTACCATAGAATAACATTTCTTATCTTAATCATATGAATATATAGATATGGTTTCAAATCCATTTCATGACTAAGCTCTTCCTGCCTACACCACTGCATTTAAAAGAAGTGCACAACTAGTTCAAAGAGAGAGAGAATATTGAAAGAAAGTCACTACTACATAAGCAAAATTATCAAAGCAGAACATGTGATATACAAGGGAGCACTGAAAAGGTCAAGAAGTTATACCTTTCTTGCTAAGCTTACATGATCTGAGAGATACAGCTTTAAACTAACTAATTAAGGACTCTCTCTCCCTCTCTTCCCATTTCTTCCGGTCCTAATAGGAGGGAGGCGGACGATTAGGAGCTGAAAACACATCATGTGTCATCTGACTATTCGGTAGCAGATATGAAGGTACATTGTACATAGGCATAGTGGATGATGGGTCAACCAAACGATGAGCCTGTGACCTTGAATCACCACTAGTCCCTGGATTCACCCCTGAGATTGGTTCCAATTGCATTCCCTCCCCGGCCGCCTCAGCCTCGGCCTCGTCCTCGATCGGCAGTCGCTCATATGTTGCATTCGAAAATGTCGCGGCAATCACCATTACTGGCCCTGACGCCACCAATGCACCCGCCACTATCCCACCGACCACCTGCCCCTGCACACCGGCCAAGTACACCGTCAGCCCCGTGGCTCCGGGAGGCGATGGTGCTGGCAAGAATGCACCTGATAGAGACAATAAATCAAATCTTCCTTGGAGTGTCATTACACCACCCGGTGCAGCCAGTTGGCGGAGTGTGACATTGGCAACAATGCCGCTGCCGCTAAGGACAGAGACGCCACGGTGACGGCGCTGTGCAAAGGCAGCAATACTCTCCACAATATCGCTGCCACTGCTAATTTCGAATACATGGCTAAGGAGAGCATTGGGACTATCCTTGGTGATGATAATTGGAGGCTTTGGCTTGTTCTTTGAGCCAGGAGGTCGGCCTCTAGGCCGGCGGCCAGAACCACTGCCCGGTTCAGAGATGTCAAGGGCTCCGGCATTTGGGTCCTCGGTTTCCGGGTCGTCTTCTCGGCCTTCTCGACTTTCTTCATCTTTGGGGTTTTGGATGGTTGTGTTGATGTTGGGATTAGTATTGCTTCCACTACTGATTGTGGTTGTTGTGGTAGTGGTGTGATCAATGAAATGTTGCTCTCTGCTGAGTCCGAGCCGGTTCAATCCGCCGTTATCGTCATCTATACTGTTTCTCAGGTGAAGAGATGGCGGCGATGATGACATCGGGTTCATCTCCACATTTGCAGCCCACCACCGGTTAGCCATATCTTGTTTTTTTCAACAAAACACTCACTACTACTACTTAGAATCAAGACAACAACAAAGATGGAGATTCCTAAGAACCAATATAAACCCTCATTTCCAGCCTCAAAGTCCTTGTTTCTCTCTCCAAAAATGTAGACAAACACCCAGCTCTCTTTACTAACATTGGCTTAAAGCAACTGAAAGATTAGACCACTCAAAATATCGACAGCCTCTTCTTTGTTTTTTTGCTTTGTTTGTTCGCCACTATGTAGATTGAAATCTAATATTGAACACTTCCAAATCCAACCGATATAATCCAAAACCTTATCTGTTTTTAGTCACCCAAAAAAATATTCCAACATATTTAGCTAACCATATTGCTTAAATCACACAAAATCCATATGGGGTTTCTTGGTTTGCATGAAACCCTAGTCACTAACCTCAAATCAGAAAGAGAAAACAGATCCAATAAAGGCTAACGAAGACAAACGAAACCAAACCCAGTTCCGAAAATTGAAGAACGTGTAGAGATCTAACATCAAACCACCTTCAAATCGCATCTACCAAACAAGAATAAGCTCAAACTTCAGTCACTATATAAACACACAGACCAATTACGTGTGTGTGTATATATATATAATATTACTAGTATATCATTACTTGAGTCTCTGTACTAAGCAGAAAGATATGGAAGTAAGAAAGCTTTGTACCTCTAGAGATTTCATGGGGTACTTGGTTGCTGGGGTTGATTTCTGGTTCTGCTTTTTCAGTTTTCACTAAACTCTCTGCGTGTGTCCTGCCCGGTAGTGGGTGGTGTACTTTAAAAGATGAGCGCTACCCTGGAGTACAATAAGGATCTCTAAAGTAGCAGTGCGATCATTTATATCTGTAAATTTTTATTTACTGCCAGTTTTGGGTTCCTGGTTTTAGACTGTTGCGCCCCTAGTAAACGGTTTTGTGCTGTGTATGTACCACCCACACTTGTACACAATGAGTGTTTTTGAAAAAATATTTATTAGGGTGACCTTGGACAAATTACTCCTTAGGGCAAATTACCTTGATAGTATCCTAAAATATTATTATTTTGATTTTTCCTCTTCTAACATTTTATTATTTTACCTAATTTGACATGTATGCTTAATGACAACTTAACATTTTATTTTTAAGTATTGACAGACTTATAACATAATAATTTTGTCTTCTAAAAATCTTGTCTTTCTCTTATATGACAATCAATGCATGATTTACTTTTCACGCTCAAAATTACATTTTAGTTAGGGAGGTTAAAATAATAAACGTGAACGATCAACATGTGCTTAATTTGTTTAAAATATTTAGCATCGATCCCAAGTTAGCGGTTATGGAGTAAGGATAAATATCCCGAATTAGAGGTTGTGGTTGTTATGCAATGCTCCTGACCAATAAAAATGCAACCTTCCCTTAACGGTAAAAAATAAAAATAAATAAATAAATAGCATATTTGTAT
Organism: Cornus kousa; assembly: GCA_025631255.1. Taxonomy (NCBI): domain Eukaryota; kingdom Viridiplantae; phylum Streptophyta; class Magnoliopsida; order Cornales; family Cornaceae; genus Cornus; species Cornus kousa. Next base: position 5,988 of record JAOTQH010134576.1, on the reverse strand, counting down.
TGGGTGAGAGTATTATTGTATTAAATACTTACTCGTACTTGTGAACTAATTAATGAGTGAATTGGGACCCCTTGTAATTGTGAACTAATGAGTGTGAATTGAGACTCCTTTTGAAATCTAATAAAAATGTCACTTGAATTGAACAATGGAATATCTTTTAAAAAAATGACAAAAATGTCAATTGTTTTTAAATCTCACTGATGTGTCAAATATTAATTTAAAAACTTTAAGGGAAGCGAGAGTAAATTTTATTAATCATTGTACAAGAGTCTTTATATGAACATTGTTATAGAATATTATAGCAGTGCTCATAAATTCAAATTAAATAAAAATGCACACACCCACAAATATTGCTATGGTAAAATTTCTAACACGAATTTTTTTCTAATCTTTTAGAGTGGATAAATCACACCGTCTTAATTAATTATTACTTTGATAGTCTTCTAAGATTTTATAATTTTGATCTTCCCTCTTCTAAGATTTTATTATTTTGATATTTTATATGATTTGACACGTGTGCGCAATGACACTTCAACATTTTGTTTTTAAGCATTGACAGACTTATAAAATAACAATTTTGTCTCCTGAAAATCTTGTGTTTCTCATATAAGAGAATCAAGGCCTGACTGACATTTCACACTCAAAATTACATTTTATTAGTAGTTGATGAACAAATTTAGAGAGGTTAAAATAATAAACGTGAACAGTCTCATATGTGCTTAATTTGTTTAAAATATTTATTCAAAATATTTAACATCGAACCCAAATTAGCAGTTTTGGAGTAGGGATAAATATTCTGAATTAGAGATTATGCAATACTCCCAACCAATAAAAATGTAATCTTCCCTTAACGGTAATATATATATATATATATATGGCACATTTGTATTGGGCGAGAGTATTATTGTATTAAATACTTACTCCTAATTGTGAACTAATGAGTGAATTGAGACCCCTTTTGAAATCTAATAAAAATGTCACTTGAATTGAACAATGGAAAATCTTTTAAAAAAATGATAAAAATGTCAGTTGTTTTTAAATCTTACTAATGTGTTAAATATTAATTAAAAAAACTTTAAGAGAAAAGAGAGTAAATTTTATTTATCATTGTACAAGAGTCTTTTATATGAACAATGTTATAGAATATTATAGCATTGCTCATAAATTCAAATTAAATACAAATGCACACACCTACAAATATTGCTATGGTAAAATTTCTACCACTTTTTTTTTTTTTTTCCCTTCTTTTAGAGTGGATAAATCACACCATCTTAATTAATGGCGTCACGGTAAGGTTGATGGTAATGAATAAAAGTACACCAATAAGCTTTTAACACGATGTGACCGAAAGGGAAAGAAGAATATTGTTTTGATTACGTGTTAAGATTTCATTGGAAAAAAGAATATAGTTTTGGAGTGTGAGAGTGTTATGAAAATCGGAGGGGAGGGGTTGTGGAGAGAGAGAGAGAGAGAGAGAGAGAGAGAGAGAGAGAGACAGGAAAGGAGGGAGGAGGGGTTGTGGCAGGATCGGTAATAAGGTGCGCACGAGACTGTCTGTGTGTCCCGACAAAGTATCGAATGCCAATGTCTGCACGGCAGCCACATCACCCATTCGACGCGAAAAAATAGAAAACTTGTCTCCCTGCTCCCTCTCTCTCTCTCTCTCTCATTTCTCTCTCTCTCTAGTTTACTATTATAACTTTGTTATTAAAATATTAAGAGACGAATAGGTACTCCCTCCAACCTAATATAAATGTCGTTTATGAAAAGTGATATTACCTCCATTCCAAAATAAGTGTGGTATTTCAAAAATTGGGACAGTTCAATTTATGAGAATTACAGTTCCCTAAAAATAACACTTTTTATGGGACGGAGGGAGTAATTTTTAAGGAGACATGTGAGATCATGTGCTGTCTGTCTAAAAAATTACTAAGTTGTCCTTTTAAGTTTTGAATATTGAAGTTTGAAATTTAAATTCAAAGAACATTTTTGAAATAATGTGAAATATATTGTTTGAAAAAGGAAAGTGATATTTATTTTGGGACAGACAAAAAATGAAAGCATGACATTTATTTTGGGACGGAGAGAATACTTGGTAGTATGTTAACTCAATTTTATATTGTTTCTGAACTCAGATTTAGGCATCTCTCTTATAATTCCATACTCCCATTTTCTCCAAATAAATGTCCACTTTTTTTATTTTGAGAATTTATAAATATCATGAAAAATTATTTTCATGATATTGTGATTTTTCATGATATTGTGATTTTTCATGATATTGTAACATGATTAATATGGCAAGTGTAATTTAAAAGTATCTTAATAATACTTGACTTTCTAAACGGGACATTACATTACAATCAAAATAAATGTTTTGATTAAAAAGTCAAAGTATTACTATTTGTAACAGTATTAATTTATCTTTTTTGCGTTGAATTTATAAATAAAATATAAGATTTAGTAATTCATTCACTATCAATAAAATAAAAATATAGTAAATTATACAGACTTCTCTTATGGTTTGTCATAATTACAGGGACTTTCCTTATAGTTTGGAAAATTACTCGGACTTCTCTAAAAATGAAACTATCCAACATGTACCTTCCTTCTGCGAAAAGTCAATACTAGTAAATCACGAATTTTGTTGATGCCATGTACTTAATAAATTAAAATTCCAATAATACTCTTCGATCTTCATCTTCCCTCTTTACTTTTGTTTCTCACAATTGAGCATTGGTAGAATTGAGCCCCTTTTTTTAAAGGTAAATTCCTCCAATCATGGGTAGTATTAGCTCCCCCAAATGAAATCCAACCCAATTATGCATATATATAGAGAGAATTTTTACAGAGAAAGAGGTGCTCTTCGTGATTTAACCCAAATATATATATATATATATATATATACACATGTATATATTCCTCCAATCATAGGTATCAGCACCCCAAATGCAATCCAACCCAATTATACATATATATACATGCATATATAGAGAGGGGGAACGTTTACAAAGAAAAAGATGTTCTTCATGATTTAACCCATATATATATATATATATATATATATATATATATTCCTCCAATGATAGGTAGTATCGGCACCCCAAATGCAATCTAACTCAATTATACATATAAAGTAAAAATTTTACAAAGAAACTGTGACATTTTGAATATTTCTGCATTTTTTGACTTTTCAATATTTATTTATCCTTCCGTCTCGTTTTGCATATCGTACACCGTTTAGTGTGCCATGTGAGTCCCAGGAGTTGATTAGAGTATTTCTTTGAGTTAAGGACTCATTTTATCACTTTTCAAAATTTTGTTCCAGGAGATCCCGTGTGGACCCCACGCCCGAATTGTTCGTGCTCGGGTGAACCCTCTGAGTTTATTTGCATTTATATTTATTTATTTATTTGATATGTGTGTGTGTGTGTGTGTGTATTTAAATGCATAATTGTGATGTATTGGGGATTATATTGCATGAGGGGGTAATTTAGCCATTTTGGGGTTAAGAGGAGCCATTTTTCTGCATTTCCTTCTTATCCAAACCGTAGGTTTCCTCTGTCTCTAAAATATAATTGTCTCTCTAAAACTACAATTTTAAGCCTCAATTTTTCCTCCTTCTCTCTTAGAAATGCATTTTGAGTCATTTTATCACTTTTCAAAATTTTGTTCCAAGAGGTCCCGTGTGGACCCCATACTCGAATTTTTCATTCTTAGCTCTGAGTTTATTTGCATTTATATTTATTTATTTGTTTGATATGTGTGTGTGTGTGTGTGTGTGTGTGTGTGTAAATGCATAGTTGAGATGTATTGGGGATTATATTGTATGAGAGGGTAATTTAGCCATTTTGGGGTCAAGAGGAGCCATTTTTCTGCATTTCCTTCTTATCCAAACCGTAGGTTTCCTCTCTCTCTAAAATATCATTGTCTTCCTAAAACTACAATTTTAAGCCTCAATTTTTCTTCCTTCCTCTTGGGTTTTGATGTTGCAGTAAAAGACAAAGTCGGAGAGCTCGTCAAGGACTTCAATTTGATCGGAGCAAAGTTCCATTTGGGTGACCTTCAAAATTTTAAAATTTGGGGCTTTTGGGCTTCCTTGAGGTAGAGTTATCTAATGTAATGTTACCGATTTTTTTCTATTTTCTGAAATCTATTTGATTTTTCTGAATTATTTTAATCCTTGCCTCGTTTTGTATGTCACGCGGGCCCCAAGGGTCGTTTTGGTAATTTTCTTGATCCAAAAATTTTAGAAATGTAATTTTTATTTATTTTAAGTCATTTAGAGGCAACGGGACTATTTTTAGAATTTTCGGAAGTCAAGACGATTTTTGGGTTCAGGAACTTCTCCCGGTTTTCTCGTTTTAAGTGAGGGGCATTATAGTCATTTTACATGCATATATATATAAGTGTGTATCTATTTTGGTGGGAAATATTTTAGGGACCTTGTTGGTATTGAAATGGATATAGATGGGAAAAGAGTAACTAACCAAAAAGTTGCAATCACACACATTTTGACAAGTGGCATGCCATGGACCACAAGGTCAAATGTTGACCAACCCACCTTTTTCCTCTTCTTCCACTTCGGCCGAACCTCTTTCTCACTCTAAAGTTTTCATTTCTCTCTCTATATCCATATGTATATATATATATATATATATATATTTTTTTTTTTTCCTAGTTGAAACTCAAACACTGCCTCCACTGAGGTTCAGACCCCTAACCTCCCTTTTGGGAAGTAGGAGCCTCGTACCGCAAAGCCACAGGCCTGTTGGTGTATCTATATTACATATTGTTTCCAAGCCATTTTTAAGAGGTTTAAGTTATGATTTTGGTAATGATTATGAAAGGAAAATTGGAGAGCATGAAAATGACTTTCATTTGAGACCAGTATTGCAAAGGGGTTTAGGCTTTCAAAAATTTGGAGGCCTTAAGGCTTGTTTGGTTTGGCTAGCTTCTTTAAGGTAGAGGTTGTCTAACTTATGTGGTCCTAAGTCCTTGTAAGTGATTATTGTGTTTCCCTTATAAGCATGCTGAATTTTTACATGAATTGGATTATAGGTTTCATCAATGATTATTGCTTGTTAAGTTGTTGTTTAAATTGAGATCAATGTTATCTATGTGTTGCTTAGTTGTTAAAGAAGATTTCTTGTTAAATTATTGCTAAAGTAAAATTATTATTCAAATTGTAATTGTGTGGAATGATGAAAAATGTGTTGATGCTCACTCATCTTATTATGCTCTTTTGTGTTATGTGTCATGCTTACTTGACATGAGGAAACGTCATTTAGGCATTCACTACTGAGCGGTGGTGCTCACCCCTCTTATCTTAAACATTTTCAGGGTTTTAGGAGCGGCGGAGTGGATGAGACGCCTTCGCATGCTTACATGTAGTTAGGAAGTTTATAATTTGAAGTCCACATATCCATGTTCAATGTAATTGGATTTATCTTGATGTACAATGATGTAATTCAATCTCATTATGATATATGAATGTTATCTTATCAATGTAAGCACGTTTATGGTTGTTTAGGATAAGGATTTTGACAAGGCCGTTCCTATACGCCAAAATAATGTAGTGAATGTGTGGTTCAAGAAAAACTTTTTATGTCAAATTTAAATTTATAAAAATCACTACTACTAACGTAGCAAGAGTGAGTTGGGATCGTCCCAAGGGATTATACGTGTTGAAATTTAACTTCGACTCCAGCGTATCACAAGATTGCAAAGAGAGAGGGTTTGGATTGATTAAACTAGAGTGCAATGAAATTAAAATGCAAGTAAAATAAACTAGTGAGAGTTAGGGATTTAAAAGGTATGAAGAGAGGATTTAGGGTGTTGGAATCACCACTAAGCTCATGTAATTAATCATTTGCTTTCCATTAATGGGGAATACATTGTTGTGAACAAAATACGACTACCAATTGCAATATTAAGCATGGACCATCAAATTAAAGAATGAATTGTCTACTTAAACTAAGTGTAGCACAA
>JAOTQH010134468.1:0-15534 GCA_025631255.1 Cornus kousa | reverse complement strand
TATGTCTCTAACCTTGTGATGTGTTTGGATTGTGAGCTTAAAGGAAGGATTAATGGCTTAGTTTGATATATTGTGTTATTCACAATATTGCTTAGACAATATATACTTAATTGGTCATCCATGCTTGTTGAAACAACCACACACACTCACTATTGTTGTAACACAGTTTTTCCCCTCATTAATCATGAATTGAATGTATAAAAAGGTGATGTTTAGTGGTGAACTCTAAGTGCCAAGACCTTTCTCTCTTGTTTTCTCTATCCTTTGTTTACTTATTTTACATTGAGCTTGATTAGTTTAGTTGTAGTTTAATTAATCAAACCAACCATATTTTGATCATTTGACCTACTAACCCTAAAGTGTTTCCAAAGCCAATACGACCCCCAATCCCTTGGGGTGTCCCTTCTCACTTATACTACATAGTATAGGTGTTAAGCGATTTATAAATTTTAAACATGGTACCCACTTGACACTAATTCTAAACTCAAAGTGGTGTGCATTGTTTTGTGCATACACACCGGAAGCCACCATTCTTCTTCTTCTTCTTCTTTGTAACTCTCTTCTGTAATACCCCCTTAGTCCCAAATAAAATGTTCTGTTTTGAAATCCATGACTCACGATTTCTAAAACAGGATAATTTATTTGGGATAGAGGTAGTTTTACAAGAAAATTTTTATTTTAATTAACTACTCATCCCTTTCATCATCTTCTTCTTCTTCTTCGTCTTCTTTCTCAACTTCTTGTTTCTTCTCTTACTTTCTCTAAAACTCTCTCTTTCTAAGACGAAAAAGAGAGTAATGGGTTATGAAAAATGTTATCTTTAACGTGGTTTAATTTGGTTTAGAACAACTGCAGACCTAGGATTTCTGTTCAAACTATCATAGTTTTGCAGCATTCCATTCATTCATTTTAATATTTTTTTTGATAAGTATTCCTTTATTTTATTGTTTGCGGAGAAAGGGGTTCATTTCCTTGTCTATTTATTCTTTCGCTCGTTGAATAAGTCCCAATTGTTTCCCCTATATATATATATATGATCCAACCTATATATTCGATCTGACAAGCATCTTGTTTGGCTGTCCTTCGATCCATTTAAACCCATGCACATATTTGATTGCCCGTTAGGCTCACTACTTAACATCAAAACAACTGATCGAGAGAGAGTAACATCAAAACTACTTAACATAATTAGTCGTCCTTATTTAACATCAAGTTCTATAGCTCATAGGGTGTAAGTAACAATACACCACCTTTAGGAAAATCTAATACCGTATACAGTTTTAGCCCTTCATGGGTTCTTAGGTCAGGGTCATATAACAGCCAAAAGGTTCTAAAGGGGAAAAAGAAGTAGCTAGATCAACATATAATGAAGAAAATGTGAGGCATATATTTTGTAATTGGCTAATTTTAGTGTCAAAACAAGTCCGATCGATTTATACTTTCAAGTTTAAAATTTAAGATCGAGATCAATTACGAAATTGAAGAGTTGTTCATGTTTGATAGCTTGAAGTCTACAAAAAGGTAAGAATAACACTTTAGGAAGTTAAGTTAGAAGATTAGCCCACTTGTATGCATGAGTTGTTTTTAAAAAAATGCAAAATTTTCTAAGTGTCAACTTTCTGTTCAAGTCTGGCCAACTTGAACCGATTCCATGCAACTGAACCGGTTCAAGATTCAATACTTTGAATTTTTCAACATTGGCTAACTTGAACCGGTTTAATTTAAGGTCTTCAGTCAGCTTTGGTAACTTGGTTTCCTGATCTGTTTAAACTTCCTATTTGGTATCTACTTCTTTCTAAAATACCTATGCACAAATTTAACTTTTTTTTTTCTAGGCATATCTAAGTTTTTAAAAGTTTTTATAAACATATTTTCTTATCTAGGTTTGTGTGGCTTTTTGCATTAAACTTCTGATTTCTTTAAAAGCCTTTTTGTGAGATTTTTAAGAACATACATACTATATATGCACGAGTGAATTTAGGGTGTTGTTCAAATCCTGATCGTGTTCAAGTTTATTGAATATTACATCTTCATTGATTAGAGAATGCAGTTTTATTCATTCTTATTTAAATTAAGATCTTAAAGAAAATTGTTGAAGCGATCATACTTTAAAGGGGTCAAAGCATTCGTGAAGTGTTGTTTGATTTACCAGCAATCCTTCTATAAAGATCAAGAGTAAGCCTGAAGTCGAGAACTACTGGATGGGAAGTTGCAAAGCCAGAGATTGTCAGCAATTGATTTTTGGTAGAACAATAAGGTGTGAGCCTAAGTCAAAGTTCATTGTACTTTGTTTCAAATACAGTGGATCGTTTTGCTTTGGACTGTACAGTCCAAGAGGTTTTTCCCATGACAACTGGTTTCTTTTACCAATTGGGGTGTCCTCGCTAAAAATTCTAGTGTCATCTATCATACTTTATCTGCTTTACTTACTTTTATTTTATATATCATTGTTTAATTATTTGCTTATTTAAGTAAAACTAATTCTCTAGAGAAACACATTATTAAATCATTTTTAGATAAAAACTTAAACTTTCCATAATTTTTTCTGCTGCATAACTCATAGAAAGATGTAAAAACTGAAAAACATATTAACTTTAATATTGTTTTCTCGATGACCAGGCCATCTCTCATCTAAGCATTAAAGTTAGTGATCAGAAAACCACTTCTTCACAGGGAATAGTAAGACTGGCGTTATGATCAAAGCTGAACTCTTCCTCAATTCGCCGGAGCATACACTGGAACTCAAGATGAGATAAGAATGAGATTGGAAGTATTTATCTACTTATGTTCTCTCTAATATACACAACAAAGTGCCCTTTTAACACATCGAGTGGGAGGTCATCCTCGTCGTGGCCATGTTTCTTTCTTTCGCTCAAGCTTCTCTTGAGAATTTGCTTGAGAACTACACTTTGTGCTTGTTTGTTTGATTTTTTAATCACCATTTTTTGTTCTAGGAATGAACAAGAGAGAGATGGAGTGAGATTCCAAAGAAGAGAATAGGGTTGGTGGTGAATGATGAGTGGGTAGAGGGGTTTGAAAGGTATTTATGAAGTAAGTTTAAAGAGACAGAAAGAGAAAGAGATTTATGTTAGGGTACATGCACAAAGGACAAACCACCGGGTGTTTTTTGGGTATATGTATTTTTTACTCTCCATTACAAATGGAACCCAGGTGTTTTTGGGGCATATGTGTTTTGTACTCTCCATTTGTAATAGAAGAAAGAAGAGAAATGTGTAAAAAGCTTGAATGAGATAAATCACTCATTCATAACTTTATTATTTATAGATAAAAAAAGTACATGCTTATATTATAAGAAAGAAAATTAAATCAAATCACAGCATATTCTATAGCTAGTCATATGCGTAAATAAAGTCAAACACCTTAAATCATGGCTATCAAATCTATTAACATATCTATGTTAACACCCCTTTAAGTTAGTGCGTGGATATCTGAGACGCCCAACTTGGACAATGCATTCTCAAACACAATCCAAGTGCCGATCAACCAATCAAAGTGTCTTTTCTGACCATAAACAATCAATGTCTCCTCAGACCATAAACAACTAAATATGTCTCCTCAGACCATAAACAATCGTGAATATCTCTGCCGACCATTTTTTTTTCTTTCTTTAATACACATTTAATATATGTAGTAATGTTTAATCATACCAAAAATCATCTAGAATATCTCTTTAGACCATTCCCAAATGGGTGATGTCGAACTCGTAACGCCCTCATTGCGGTCGGACCACCTTGGGTCTGATACCACCAAGAAGAAATAAAATATAGAAGAGAGGAGAAATGTGTAGAAATCCTGAATAAGATAAATCACTCATTCACTACTCTAGTACTTATAGATAAAAAAAACCAATTAAAGTGTCTCCTCAGACTGTAAACAATCAATTTTTCCTCAAATCATAAACAACTGACCATGTCTCCTAGTACCATAAATAACTAAGAATTTCTACTTGTCTCTGTTAATCTTCATCCCAAAAACTTTTTTTGTTGCACCAAGATCCTTCATCTCGAATTCACTAGACAGTTGCTTCTTTAATTTGCTGATTTCTTCAAAATCAAGACCTGTCACTAACATATCATCAACATAAAGTAGAAGGATAATGAAACTTGACTTGAACCTCTTGAATGAGCAGCAATGGTTAATATTGCACTTGTTGTAGCCATGTCGCTTCATAAAATCATCAAACTTCTTATACCATTGTCTCGGGGCTTGCTTCAAACTATATAAGTTTTTCTTAAACTTGCACACTAGTTTCTCTTTCCCTTTGACTGAGAAACCCTCCAGTTGTCGCATGTAAATCTCCCCCTCTAGGTTACTATGGAGGAAAACAGTTTTGACATTTAACCCCTCAAGGTACAACCCCTCTGCTGTAATTATGATAAGAACTGAGCGAAAGGTACTCAGTTTCACAAATGGGGAAAACATGTCTGTGTAGTCAATGCCTTGCTTTTGCAGAAAGCCTTTAACCACTAAGCTCGCCTTGTATTTCTTGGTACCATCATATTTCTCTTTTACCTTGTACACCCATTTGTTGTGAAAAGCTTTCTTCCCCATAGGCAACTTGGTTAGTTCCCATGTTTTGTTAGAGATAAAGACTTCATCTCATCTTCCATTGTAAGCTCCCACTTGCTTGCATCTTTAACCTTACATGATTCATAATAGTTTTCAGGCTCACTATCATCTGTGAGCAACATATAATCCAAATATTTCTAATTCAGTATATGAGTTTGCGTGGAGGTGTAGGCTTAGGAGTTGGAATCCGCGGTGAACTATGCTCTGTGAGTTCTGGCCAAGAACTTTCATCTGTTTGCTCCACGTCAATGCTTTCTGGATCATCATCCAACTTAACAAACTCAGGCTTACTCTGTACAGGACTAGTTAACTGTGCTGTATCTCTATTCTTGTACATCACCTTCTCATTGAAAATCACATCTCTACTTTTAATGATTTTCTTGTTCTGATCATCCCAGAGTTGATAACCAAACTCATCTCCGCCATACCCAACAAAGATGCATTTTTGTGACTTGGGGTCGAGCTTTCCCCTAGCATGGTCACTAAGATGTGTATATACGATATAACCAAAAACTTTTATCCATGAAAGATTTACCTCTTTGCCACTTCAAACCTCTTCTGGCATTCGATGCTCTAAAGGCACCGATATTCTACAATTAATTAGGCAATATGCTATATTGAATGTTTCTGCCCAAAATTGTTTGGGAAAATTCGAGTGTATGCTCATGCCTCTGGCTCTTTCTGTCAATGTTCGGTTCATCCGTTCTTCCACCCCATTTTGTTGTGGGGTTCCTTGCACAGTTCTCTCTAATCTGATCCCATTATCAAAATAGAATTTCTTGAATCTGGTGTCTTCATACTCACTATCACTATCTGACCTTAACCTCTTGATCTTTAAACGTGTCTCATTCTCCACCGTAGCCTTTCACTTCTTGAACACATCAAATACCTCAAATTTGTGCTTCAAAAAACAAACCTACACCTTCCTCATGTGGTCATCAATAAAAGTCACAAAGTAGGTTTTTCCACTAATGGATGAGACAGTGGGTGGCCCCCAGACATCTATGTAAACTAGCTCAAGTTTTTCTTTTCTGAGATCTCTGCCACTTTTCTTGAAATTGACCTCTTCTACTTGCTCATCATGCAACTCTCACAGAAGTCAATATTAATTGCCCATATACCTAGTAGTTTCCCCTTTGAGTGCATAATCTTGAGCCCCCTTTCACTTATATGACCTAGTCTCTATTGCCAAAGGTTATGATCTTCTTTATTTTCTGCAACTGCTATAGACCCACAAACACTAGTAGTTGTGTAGAGAGTGCCAGACTTCTTACCACGTGCAATGGTCATAACACCTCTGGAAACTTTCCATGAGTCTCTATTAAAGGTTGTAACAAAACCTTCATTTGACAATTGTGCCACTAAAAGTCAGGGATGTGTCTCACATCCTTTAACTTCCAAGTTGATCCATTCAACTTGATTTGTACTTCACCCTTACTAACGACGCTGCAAGGCTGATCATCACCAAGATACACCTTGCCAAGATTACCCGGTTCATAGTTATTAAATAGCTCTTTACTTGAGGTGCCATAAAACGACACGTCAGAATCTAAAACATATCACTCCGCCTTGCTCTCTAAAGAGCATATCAATGCGTCATCTAATTCTTCTGAGACAACATTTACTTCAAGTTTTCTTTCGATTCCCTTCTTTGGAAGTTTGTAATCAACATGGTAATGTCCATTCTTTTCACAATTCCTACACTCAATATCACTGAGATCATGAAATTCCTGAAATTTTGAGACTGTCTCATTTCATTCGTTGACTTGGATCTGCCTCTGTTTCTATTACCATTACCCTTTTTCTTGTTTGAACCTTTACCTATGCTTTCAACATTCAATGCCAAACCACTGGTGGAAATCTTTGTTGTTTGCCTTCTAATTTCTTCAGTTAGAATCATGCTCACAACTTCATCAAACTTCAACTTGGTATTCCCTACAGAGCTATTGATCACTATAACTATGCCACTCTAACTCTCAGGTAACTACTCTAGATTAATAGTGCTCAGACCTCGTCTTTGAAGTCGATATCAACAGACTCTAATTGCCTAACTATCTCGTTAAATACGTTTAGATGTTCGTTGAACTTACCATCTTCGACCATTTTCATGTTAAACAACTTCTTGATTAAGTACCACTTGTTCGCTGCAGAAGGCTGTTCATACATGCTAGAAAGTCTCCCATGAGAGACTTCGTCATCTTCTCATTCTTCGTGTTGAAGGCGACTGACTTTGATCAATAACATCAATCTGACGGTGCTAAAAGCCTTCCTATCAAGTAATTCCCATTCTGTATCTTTGTATCCTCTGGCTTTTCTCCCAAAGGTTGATATAGATTTTTCTGAAACAAGACCTTTTCTATTTGCATCTTCCAGAAACCAAAGTTTGTGCCATCAAACTTCTCAATCATGAATGTGGATATCTTATATTCTGATGCCATTACTCTCACTTGAACGGACAGATCTGAGCAAAAGACTTTCAAAATTTTGTCAAACACCTTCTGTGCCCTAGGTTCTTAACCAAAGGCTCTGATAATAGCTATTGGAGTTGCTTTGCACAATAAACCAGATTTGATACCAGTTGTTGTAGTGGAAATTCAAATAATAATGTTGTTCAAGAAATAAACAAGCAATTACGAAGAATAAAAAAAATCACACACAAGAACATAAGATATACATGGTTTACCCAAATCTTAGGGCTGTATTCATGGAGCACACTGTGAAGATGAAAAATTACAATGGAGAATTCTCTGTCGATCTCTCTCAATTGCTCTCTTGTATTGGCACAAATTAATCAATCACACAACACGTATGATAATCCTCTTTTTTTTTTTTTTTTTTCTTCTCTCTATTTTTTACCACACCCTAAGTACTGATTAGGGTTGATATTTATAGCCCTAAATAATTTGTCCTACAAGAAATTACCTTTTGTAGAATCCAAAACCAACAAGGAAGTTAAATCAGATCAGGAAACTGAATTTTCCCTAAACTTCAGCCATCTTGAAGTTTCCATATAATTAAATCTTCCTAAAAAATAATTACCTAATCAGACTCCACAAAACCACAATAGCACCTCAATGGTGTCGAATAATGTTGAGGATGTCGTGCAGTATTACCTGTCTTATCCATCCGCCATTCAAATTTACATACGTCAACAAATCCTCTGCAACTCTTAAGGTATTCAAACTATTTCTCCTAAGAACTTGAATTTGGGAATGTAATGGATCATCTTTTTTTTATCTCGTAGGAATATAAGAGAGGATTCTAATCCGGCAGAATGTGAAAGTGAGACTTGGAGTGATAGACTCTTTAGGTCTCTAAACTACTACTCTTGTAAGATTTAGGATATCACTTCTCCAGATTGAAGTTTTTACAAGGATGATTCATGTCCTAGAGATTGACTTGGCTCTATCTACCTTCAATACTGGAGGATTCCACTGAAAACCAAGGTGCATAATAGTTGTCTGTTGTATGAGTCCATTGTTTCCCTTTTACTTTTTTTTGTGTTTCCCTATTGTTGACATGTAAACTAGAAGAATGATTGAATTAATAATATTTTCTTTTATAAGTGGACTTAGTGGAATGGAAGATGATTTATGTAACCAACCTCAATTAGTTGGGAAAAGGCTTGTTAAGTTGAATGGTAAAAAATCTTATTAATCAATGATATGCTGATTTGTTTGATTGATTTACATCACTAACCTCTCTTACAATTGTTTGGGACTTTTGATATTGAAAAGTATGACCTCTCTCCAGCAAGTCTCTTAAAGATGTTCTTGTAATATGATTGTCCATAATCATTTTTTGTTCATGATTATTATTTCATAGGTAAGATATACTCACACACCCATTTTTTTTCCCCATTTGGGACTCGAAACTTTAACCTTCTCTTTGCTTAATGTTATGTGGTTTATACTACTAATATCAATTTAGATTCCTGTCCATATCTGTGAGATATATATTTTTTAATTGGCTAATTTTGTTGTCAAAATAGGTCCGATCGAGTTGTAAAATTTCAGTTTAGAATTTCAAGATTGAAGATTGGAAACGGATTTGAAGAAGTGCAAGTGTTCATGCTTTAATATACTCCGGGATGATGAGAACAATGTTTTAGAAAGGTATGTGAGAACACTTAGGAAGTTTTGGAAGGTTGAAACACAAGTTTAAGAACTTGAACTTGTTTAAGAATTTTCGAGTAGGTTCAACTTTTGAGGCTTTTGGGTGTTTTATAATTCTGGCCAACTTGAAGCAGTTCAATTACCCTAAACTGGTTCAAGTGTCAATGTTGTTTTGTCATAAAAACTCACCAGCCAAGTTAAACCGGTTCAACCACTCTGAACTAGTTCAAGGTCTTTAGATCTGTTTTGGTAGCTTACCTTCCTTGTTTATTTTGATTCCTATTTGGTTTAGACTTCCTTCCAAAAACCTATGCACGAATTTGACTTGGTTTTCAAGTATCTTTTGGTCTTCCAAACTTCTATATAATCTCTTTTTTATTCGGCATTGAAGTATGGCTTTTGGGAACAAAAATTCATTATTTTGAGAAAGCTTTTTTGAGAGATATTTTCAGAAAATCAAATCTGATTTTTCTATTTTTATTTTGAGAACACATACATATATACAAGTGATTTAGCTGTGTTGTTCTCAATCTTATCAGAATTGGAGCACAATTGAAGATTTAAAGATTCCGGAAAGCAGATCTATTTCTTCTACATCAAATTTAGATCTTGAAGAAAAAGGGCAAAACGATCACACTTTGAAAGGGTCAAAGTATTTGAGAAGTGTTGCTTAATCTACCAGCAATCATTTTACGGAGATTAAGAGTAAGCCTGGAGTTAAGAGCTGTTGGGCGGGATGTCGCAAAGTCAAAGATTGTCAGCAATTGGTTTTTGTAAGAATGATAGGATGTGAGCCTGAGTCAAAGTTTAGTGTACTTTGTTTCAAACATAGTAGATCGTTTTGCTTTGGACTGCATAGTCCATGAGGCTTTTTCCACAACAATTTGTTCCTTCTGCCAATTGGGGTTTCCTCTTTAAAAATCCTAGTGTCATCTCTCAAACTTTACTTGTTTTACTTTTTAGTATATATCTTTGTGATTGTCGATGTTTACTTGGATCATATTGCTTAGATAAATTAATCAATTAGAAGAATTAAGCAAGTTGACCTTATAGTCTCATCTAGGTCATTTAGAGATTTAATCACAACTAAATTAACTAATAGCTTCCGCACCGCATAACTCACAATATCTTGGTCTAACTTTGTTCATTATCTTCCTCTCAATTTCCACTAACAATTTACAGAATTCACAAAATATCTTAAGAAAATGTCTAAAATTAAAATTAAAAAAAAAACCCTCATTTTTTTAACCTCATTGGCCTTCTTAAAATTAAAAAATATATATATAAATTAAAAACCCATATTTTCCCCATCTGTAATGTTTGTGCACTTTTCCTCAACTGTACCAAAACCTATAATTTGATCCCCCACTGCAATCTCATTGCCTCCATTGTAAAACATTCTTTTGCTAAGCTTCCATGCGCCGGATGTTGTCCTTGACTCCCCAGACCCGAATGCCAAGACATACGCGCATTAATTAAAAACAACGACAGACTCTATGCCACTCCGACAACTATATCTTGACGTCCTTGTTAACCTCACAGATACCACCAAAGGCCTTGAGCCAACTTTTGTGACTATGATGTCCCCAAAACACTACTCTTTCTATCCCATGGCAAAACCCCACTTGCCGTATCTCGAGACCTTATCCCTCACTGCCAATTGCGATCAACCTGGAATTGGTACCCACCAACCAAGCAATCCATTGCATGGGTACATCACATGAGGCCAAATGTGACCTATGCAGAACGATGGGTATATATAATGTTATCCAACGCAGCAATATTCTAATCAACCAAGATAGAGCTTTCCTCTTTGTTGTATCATTGTTCTGGTCCCCTTTTGCCATTGTTTTGCATCTTCGGCGTGGTATGAAATCCCCAACTTGTTGCACCCGACCACTTTAACATCAAAATTTTTAATTTTCATATGCTAAAAGGGTGTGATTTGCAAATTTTGGTAAATTGAGGGTGTTTGTTGCCACAAAACCTAGTATCGGGGACTTACCCAAAAAAAAAAAAAAAAACCTAGTATCAGGGGAAATTTTGCTATTTTTTTTTATACCAAGGGGGGTTTAGTGCAATATGGCCTTTTATTTTTATATCAAATTAACAAACTACGTATTATATTATTAAGAATCATACATATTTCCAATTACGCTAGAAATAGTTTTTAATATGAAACAATAGGTTTCAGTTTAATACATTTTACAATTTTACCACATCTAAGAGGCAAAATGGAAGAGATTATGAGGTGGCGAATGAATTATTTGTACCCTTTTAATGCATTTTACCAATCAAATAAACATACATGTCTGATACTCTCTACAAATGCATATCCTAATGCTCTGTTCGGTAGGAAGGAAGGAAGAGAGGTGGAAAGAAAATAGGAGGAAAATAACAAAATTCCTTCGTTCAGTAGGAAAGAGACATAGAGAGAAAGGATAATAGGAGGGATAAGCCATCCCTCCTTCTTTACAAAATTTCATCCGCCCAAATCTGGGCGGAAGACAGGAGAGAAAACAAGTACAGCTATTATAAAAGTACTAAATTATAATATTATCCTTTCCAAATATTAGTTAAAATTAAACCCTACATATCTCATCTCACACAAAACGCTCTCACGCAACATATTCGTTCTTACTATATATATATATATATGGATACCTTATTAGTAAAAAAGTGGATTCAAAAGAAAAAATACACAGTCTACGTAAAAAACCATACACTGCCATAAAATATTTTTTTAGAACATATTTAGAACGAAAAAAATTCTATGTTCACACCTAGTTCGAAAAATAGTATTTATATATGTATATCTAAATAAAGCAAACAACAAATTAGAGTGAAATTAATGGTATTGTTTGAATGAGTAGTAAAGATGATGGCTATTTATAGGGAAAAAAAATAATTAAGGGTATAATGATAAAAATAATTTTAAATTCTCTCTTCCCTTCTCTCGTAACAAACAAAGGAATTTGGTAGATTCTTCTCTTCTCTTCCATCTAACCGAACGAAACAAGGGAAGTTCATAATTTCTTCCTTGGGGATATCTCATCTTTCCCTTCTTCTCTCCCTTCCATCCAATTTTTTTCCTTCCTAACGAACGGAGCCTAAGTTAGGAGTGCCTAATCCATTTTCTTAGTGCTTATGTGGTGCCAAAACTTAAAAAAAAATTATAATTTAAAATAATCGTTATTCCCAATGAATTAATATCCTTCCCATCTATATTTTTTGTCACCTGAATTTTATTGTATAGTAATTCTTCATTTTGCTCGTCACGTACGAGTGATTAGATTTAAATGCACAATAATTCACCCATATTTTATATTAGTTGAAAAAAAAATTTACAAATTTTTTTTGAGGTTGTATATCCATTAAACTAGGGTCAAGCTCTATACCTTCACTTCTTATGCCAAAGAGGGGAATAAGGATTGATTCACAGGATTAATTGACTTTTGGTAAAGTAAATGGACTTTTGTTTAGTGTCTAGTGTATATTATATATATATATATATATATATATATTTGAAATATATATTGGTAAAGTGAAAAAAAGTCTCCACTATATACCGAATGTGCAAATACCCATAGTGTTAAAAAAAACACCATATATTTTTTAAATAGGGAAAATAAGGACAATTCTACAATATGAAGACCGAAAAACCTATAATGCCTTTAAAGCAAAATAAAAATAAAAAACACTTCAAAATTTTTGAATTTTTATATCAAAAAAAATTGGGGTATTATGGTATTTTGGTGTTTTATAATTTTTTTTTTAATTTTTATAAAAATTGAAGACTGAAATACCTAAAATGCCCTTAAACATTGTTGATCAAGGTTAATTTGTTACAAATTTTCAAAATATAGGGACCTATATGCACTTTTTGAAAAGTGAGGGTGTTTCTTGCACATTTTGTATATGGTAGATGGTTTTTTTGGCACTTTTCGCAATATATAATAATAAATTTAAGTCATTTATGTGTGTATATAATTGTGTAACTTTATGTCATTTATTATCTTAGAAGGTTATTTCATGATGTATTGAAATATATATATATATATATATATAAATTAAAGTAATTGATTATCTTTATGTAAGGAAGGTTGTTGCACAATTAATACATCATTATAATAACCTTTTGTGATGACAAAAGTCCATGGTTGAATATTGTAAGATTGTACAGTTGTTATAAAACATTTATTATATTATGTTATTCATTAATAAATTATGCATTCAAATTTATGTTTGACTTTCATATGATTAACTAATAATATTATTTTCTCCTACTTTTCTATTGAATAGTGATGAGCAATTAAAATTGCGCATTTAAACCCGTTAAGCTTAGGTATTCTAGTACCTTTATTTATCTTACTTTACCGTTTTAAATTAATTTCGTGTTATTTTCATTTTTAGGCACCTATCCCAAAAATAAGCTAATTCAGCTTAATAAGAGCTTAACGGAAGCAATTATGAGATTAAACAAAGGAAGGAGCAAAGTGGATGAAGAAAGAATCAAAAAGAAGTAAAAGGGAAGAAATAAGGATTTTCGATTTATCCAACTCAAGGTTCGATCGATACAACATTGATCGATCTAAGCAACTCATGATAGATCTAACCTTGAACCCAAAAGTAGAAAGCCAATGTTCGATCTATCCAATTCCATCTTCGATCGATCGAACACCTTTGTCTTTACTCAAATGATTGATCTTATCAACTCGTACCACCCCACCAACCACTTTTGTCCTTTTCCCCAAAATATCTCAGATTTGTCTTCTTCCCCAAAGTTTAAACAGTTGGATCGATCCAGCTTTAGTTAGATAGATCTCAGCAAAGTTCGATTAATCCAAGTACAGGTTCGATCGATCGAACTTCCTCCAGCGGGAAAAAGTTAAAAAGCCAGCTCATTCATTCCGTCCTTCATCCAATCATTGAAAAATATTCCTTGCACGACTCCAGCTCATTTTGGGTGTCAATTGACTTACTTATAAAGGGAATATGATGCAGTTTTTGAGATATATACAACATTGGGGATTATTTTAGAGGGGGGCTTATTCTTTGTGAAGAAAAAAAAGGAGAAAGAAGCTTGAGACACAATTGGAGAGTTCTTCACCAACAAGGAACAGCTTACATCCATGGAGTTAGTCCTTGAGGGTTGGAGCAACATCACCATAAGTGGCTAGACATCCTCTTGGGGCTAAAGTTAGCCCCAAGCATGCTTTCTATACTTTGATTTTGTGTTTTATTGGGGGATTAGTGTTGTAATACATATTTTGACTATGATTTATATATAAATCTTGTTTATTCATGATTTATATGGGTTAATGTTTCTAATTGATCATTACTTTCTATCCATATGTCTATGTATGCTAGAAATGTTGATGTTCATGTGTTTGTTTCTAGATTTAGTGTTGTTGATACATGTCTATGAGTATTGATGTCTTAAATCTAGAGATTGTCAAAATATGAAATGCGTCATGGAATGCTCTTGTGATTCTCTTGGTGGTTCATACTTATTTCTTGATGGATTGTGCCTCTTCCTTAGTTTATTTTTATGCTAGTAGTGTAGTTGTAGTGTAATGTTAAATGAGAGGACAATCCATGCTTGTTGTTTGATGTTCCATACTTTTGAATGCAAGTAGCATATATCTTTAACCTTGTGGTGTATTTGAATTGTGAGCTTAATGAATGATTATTGACTTTTTTTGATCTATTGTACCTTTTACATGTGTTTAGACAATATATGCTTTATTGTTGATATGTTGTGCCTTTCACATGATGTTTAGACAATACATACTTAATTGGTCATATATCAAATTACTTAATTGGATTATGAGCTTAATGAATTGTTTTATGATTTGATTTGATATTTTGTTCTCTTCACATGTTGTTTAGAGAATGCATACTTATCTAGTTAGATGTGTTGTGCCTTTCACATGTTGTTGAGACATTATACACTTATTGAGTCACCTTTGCTAATTAAATCAACATAATACACACACACACACACATCAATATTGCAGCACACACATTTCCCTCATTAAGCACTTGTCAAATGGTATAGAAATGCATTATTTGGTGGTGATATCTACACCCCAAGATCTCTCTCTCTCTCTTGTTTACTCTTATTACTTTCAATTATCATTTAGTGTGCATTTCATCTAGTTTAATTAACCAAGCAAACATTTGTGTGATCATTCGACCTACTAGCCCTAGTTGCAATTCGACAATCATTACACGACTCCATCAATCCCTTGGGATGATCCCTACTCACCCTAACTATATTTTTAGTAAAGGTTATAGTGGCTTTATAAATGTAAAACTTGGCCCTAGCCACACTCATCTTAGCACACTTTGTAAGCTGTGGTCCCACGACGATTACGACACACCAAGTTTTTGGCACCGTTACCGGGGATTAGATTAGGCAACATCGTATTGTGGAATTCAATTAGGATTAGTACTCTTTTGATCGTGTCTTTATTTTATTTTTATTTTTCTTTATGTCACTTATTGTGTTTGTTCTTGATTGACAAGGTGCATTGAGGAAAGGAAGTAAGCAAAGGAGAGTCTAAGCAAGGCAAAGCAAAAGTAAAGGAGCAAAAAACTTAAAAAAAAAAATCAAAAAATGTTAAATAAACATTGCTAAGCTAAGCTAAATTTGGAGTTGAAGTGCTATAGGGCTGTTGTGAGCTTTTCTTTACTCAATCTCCTTAGTTAAATCGTCAGTCCGCGTGGAGGCATTGCATTTCATTTGTAGTTAAATCGTAAGCCCGCGTGAAGGTAATTTAATTGTTTATAGCATATCAGTAAAGCATGGGAGTATGGGATCATC
>JAOTQH010134363.1:0-15535 GCA_025631255.1 Cornus kousa | reverse complement strand
TTTCCTAGTTGATTTTAATAATGATATTGTATTGTTTAATTTTTATTTTTTTAAATTCATATCATATTGTATTGTTTTAATTTTTCTTATCCACAATAAATATTGCATTGTTTAAATTTTTTTATGATATAGTCGTTGGAAAGCTGCTAGGAAAAAGTTAATATATATATATATATATATTAATATTAATATTTTTGAAGAGTGAAAATGCACAATTGGAGCACAATCGATAACTGATAGCTAAAATTTGAAAAGTGTAAAACTCTGACTTTTGGAAAGGCTGATGCGGCTCTAAGAAAATGATGACTTGGATATGTTGGATTGCCAAAATTTGACAATGTCATTGGAGGTACTATTAGTAAATAGTGAAATTTAGCCAAATTATTATGCTCGTTAATGAATAAGTAATACTTTCATAATTTTAAAATTATCCTCAATAATTAAAAAGTAAATATGTTATGACAATTAAGTTCTATATTAAAAAAGGGTATGATAATAGTAGTTTAATTGGTATCATTTTTTTTTCTCTCCTTTATTTTTTTTTTTCAGACAAAAATACTATCCTTTCATTTCTTTTCCTTCATAATTTATTTAAATATAAATAGAGATAGTAACTATGATTTCATTTCATATAAATTAATACTACCATTCATTTTCTTTTCTCTCCTATTTATCCAAAGTCTTATTATTTCCATCTTGTCTCGAGATGGTTTGAAATGTAGGGCGGGTTGTTTCACGGTCGTGTATGATCTGGGTTTGAACCCTATATGGGCCATGTGGCCTGTATCCATTAAAACCCTCAAAAGCCATAATTTTAAAAATGACCACCATATCCCATTTTCACCAATTTCGCTAAAACCCTGAACCACTCCAATCTCTCCCTCTCTCTGCGACTCAATGCGATAAGCCATCACCCATCCATGTATTGCTTTTGTTAATCCGTAGTAAGTTTGTGTGTGTATACATGTATATTCATCTATATATATGTTTGTTGTTTTAGTTCATCGTTTGATTGGAAGTTCAAGAGCTTTGAAATGAAGGCTTTCAGAGCTCTTAGAACCCTCAGAGCTCTTAATTTGAAACCCCAAGAAACTCATCTCCGTTCGGCGCTTTTCTGTCGATTCTACGCGGCCCAACCTCAAGAAGACAACCCCACCTGTACCAATTCCGAAGATGAGCACAGTGACTCCGTCTTCGATAGCAGTCAATACGCATTACCTAACTTGGGTTTGGGTTCTGAGGCCGAAACCTCGCGAGAACCAACTTGGGACGAGAAGATTCGGGCAAAAACCAATCGGGCAATCTTTGGGGAAGAAACCCAGTTCCAGAAATCAAGGATTGTGGAGAAGGAAGAAAGGAAGAAACACCGAGAGAAGGAAAAGGAAGAAGAGAAGAAACGCCGAGCTGGGGAGTTAGCGAAGGTTCTGCTTGCAGCAGCATTAGAGCGGGTGGACGAGGATGGCGAGGAGGATTTGCTGGTGAAGGATGAAGACCAGAAATCGTTGACAGTTGGGATTATTGGAGCTCCGAATGCTGGAAAGTCCGCTCTGACCAATACCGTGGTTTGTTTCCAATTCACTTTTTTTTAATATGATGAGTAGTGAATGAGTAATATCTGTTTGCAGTGTGGAAACTTTTGTTCTTGTTTTTGGCATTTTGGTGATTGATTTTTGGTCAAGCTTAATTTTCAATTTTCACTATCCATTTTCGCTTTGTGCATGTTAGGAGATAGTTCTATTGCATGTGGAATATTTCAATTTTGACTCTGATGTTTAGAAATCTTTGTCAATGGAGTAATCTGCAAAACTGTAACAACGAGATGGAAAACCAGCCTAATTCATTGAAGTGGTGGGGAAGTGAAACTCATGACATTTAAGTTTGGCTGTAGGAAATGGGTACCCAAACTTGCCAGTTTCTTGGGCTCAAAATGGGAAGATATATATATATATATCTTCCCATTTTGCGCGAGATAGGGAAAATAAATATATGGTTCACATATGATGGATGGACAATTCGGACAAAAGATAGGCCATTAGGGAGTTTATTACATGGTATAAGCGATACATTGTGTAGTGAAAAGGTTGAGACTGACTAGTGTGAAAACATGGGTTCAAGTATGAGAAATTCACTTGTGCAAAATAATGTCAAATGTTAAGTCTTTCCCTCTGACTACTCCGTATAGGCGGGATATATACTAGGTAATGCATTTATTTAGGGAATCAAGGCCTGGTGTAATGGTAAAAACTTGAATTAACAATCTTGAGGACATGGGTTGAGTCTTGGAACAGTAGCTCTGGTTTGTACAAAATATTAAAAATGATTCCATCACTATTCTTTCCCTTGCAACACCTTGTTTAGGCGGTAATTTACTTTCATAAGGGAGAAATTATGCTTTCTCATAGTTGCCAAGACTCACCAAACCCCTCTCTCATTGAACCAACAAGTTTGATTCCTGATGCTACATTGTAACTATACCATCATAATTCTCATGATGCCCTAGACAAACCTTATGTTAGAACCGTTTAAAATGGATATGGGTGAACCATGTTAAAATTATGGGTCAAAATGGGTGACCCGTATTCAACCCATTTTATAGAGGGTTAAATGGGTTGAATATGGGTCAATCTTTTTGACCTATGTTTCATCCATTATATAAGAGATCCAATTTCACATCCTCTATTTGACTCAAATTCACCTCTTCTTCTTCTCTAAAATTCTCTCATACGATCCCAAATCTTCTCTCTCCCACTCTCTCTCTAAAATTGTCTCTCTAAGATTATCTCTACATCATCCTCTTTCTCTCTCTAAAATTCTTTGTAGTACTATAGTATTGCGATCTGCTACATCCACAACACATATACAATGTATTCATATGTATTATATCTGCTCTACTTTCCTACGAACAATATCCTTTACTTCTTTTGGTAATTCTTGCGACAATATCTAATGGTTCATCCCCTTCTCTCTCTCTATACGTGCATATACATATGCAAACATATATAGGATGTTGAAATTGAATATCGGTGCTTCTTATCATCGATGGTCCGGAGAGGGAGAGGTGTAATAATCCTAAGGGATTCTTTGGGAAGGCATGTTAAAGTTGCATCAATCTTCTTTTTTTGGTTTATCTACTGCAAAAACAACAGAGGGGAACTGTTCAAGCAGTGGAATGTTCAATCCAAATTCTAATAGAGGATAGTGTTAAACTACTGAAGCATCTCTCATGTCATGGACTCCTCGTGTATATAATAATACGGCTCGAAACAAACTTATGTTTACATCTGTATTTCAAAGTAGGAAGACCTGATTTATTCATTTAATTATTTATTCTATAAAAAGCTTAACAGATGATTTCATATAATAATATATATATATATATATATATATATCTTACCTTCATGCATGTCTAGTCATAAAATAAAATAATATAAATTTAAAATTTTTTAAAAATAAATTGGAGGATTTGCAATTATCCATACATATTTGTACAAGCTTTTATCCATCTAAAATAAAAAATTATAATAATGAGACTGTCCAAACTAATATATATATATATATATATTTTCCCCCTAAAATGGGTTGGCGGGTTGACCCGACCCATTTGACCCGACCTATATTTAACTTGTTACAAGCGGGTTGAATATGGGTCACACCCCATATTTGACCCTACCCAAACTCGACCCAATCCGCCCGTTTGCCACCCCTAGTATTTTGCAATGTCTCTCTCTGTCAATGTACATATACATATACATATATATATATATATATATATATATATCAAAAAAAAAAAAAAAAATTATATATATATATATACACACACATGTAAAATATCATTAAAAGTGATCAAGAGGTCCATAGGATTCTTTTGTTACTCATGGGGCGTGTTCCCTTGTTGAACGCTTTTTATTGAATTTGCTTAATTATCAAAAAAAAAAAAAAATAAATAAATAAATAAATAAAAAAATGTGATCAAGAGGCGAGTGCGCCCAAGTATGCAAAAAACTATACCAGAAGAAGTAGCTACACAAAGACTGCCGACCACGCAAGAAAAGCCACTTTCAAGGAGGCTTCCATCTCCAACTGGCCTTCCAAGGAAAGTTACACCCCCGGCCATCCAAAAGACTGATATAATGAGCGCACCTTGAAAACCCCACTTCGAGAACCTGACCAAATCAGCTCGTCAATACCCCCTCCACCTCCTAACTCTATAGCAAGGCCAAGAACTCCGCGGCCTCCTCCAAGTACCAATCATGGAAATTCCTCTTGAACTGCACATCCCAAGTCACCTCCCATTGGCTAACGTTGAACTTGGGAAAATGAAATGGTTGAATAATTGAAAAATGAGAATTTAGCCGATAGTAGTCAACAACTAGAGCTTGCATGCTCAAGGTAATATTGAAGAGCCGTGGATACTGGCAGACACGTGATCTATCTCCACACCAAGTATCTTCAGAAAACCCACTCTTTTCTTTGAATTGAATATGCTAAAAAACTCATTCAATCCCTTCTGGATGAGATTCCAAACCCCTGTCCCAATTGGAGCCTGCACCTCCTTAGAGGTCCAACCATATCTCTCCTCCCCCACCTTACACAAAATAACCCTCCTCCATAATTTAGATCTCTCTATCCCAAACCTTGAAAGCCATTTTCCCAACAAAGCCTTGTTGAACAAACCTAATCTCCTGATTCTTAACCTTCCTAGTTGTAAAGGAGTGCAAACCTCCCCCCAAATCACCAAGTGGAACTTGAAATTGTAGGTTTTTTTCCTTCTTTTTGGAGCACTAAATGAACTTTAATAAATAGAGATATCAAACACAAAATATAAGGACCCAGAAAGATGATCTGGATGAAACAAGAGAAGTATACTAGCCAATGGGATGTGTAGTGAAGGTAGGGATGTTTGACTCTGTCACAAACCTTTGTTCTCAAGGGGAGTTATTCTCTGAATTTACTCCGCCTTTAACGCTTACCATGGTGCATGTATTTATAGTTTTAGGCTTTCTGAGTAATACCAGTTGTCCTCTATCCGATTGGTCTTTGTGGTGTTGTGGTCAGAATTTTGTTTTAACCCGGCCAGGTTGTGAACCAACTCGGTTTTGAACAGACACTTAGGAAAGAGAGTGAGAGCTAGAGCAAGGGTTTGGGGGCTGAAACTTGTAATCTCATGTTTTTCGCATAGCGAAATCTTTCGCAGGATCTTCACTGTGGACGTAGGCACAACTTGTGTCGAACCACTCAAATCTTTGTGTTCTTTGTGTGTGACATGTTTACTTTTTTGTCGTGATCCTTGTTTTGTTCTTGGTTCGCTGCATTTGTCGTAACAGTCTTTACTTGGTACCCGAAGTTGTAGGTCATGATCCCTCTAAGCACCTAAAGGGTCAATTCCTTCCTTTCACCATGTCTTAGTGTGGTGTGGCGTGTTAAGTCTCTAATGTAGGCAATAAATGCATTCAGTTGAACAACAAACGGCGGTGGTTGAAATATTTATGGTTCTAAGCAGAGCAGTAAGGGTGTATGTTGCAGCACGTGTTCACCATCCCTTTGGCTTGGCCCATTACTTGTGTTAGACATTTTCAGACTTCTCATCCGCCAATCCAAAATCCTATGAAGTGTCCCATCTAGTAGTTGTAAGGATTCGAGAAGGCCTTACCTTTATCTTGTTCTATACTTAGCAACTTTGACTCAAGGTTGCAAGGCGCCACTTGTTGACCTGTCGTGATGCAAATGCCACTTTTAGACCAGGTGGTGTTTTTGAGGTTTGATGGTATTTTATGATGTCAAGGTTTTCTTTGGACTCAGGAATCATGTTCTTGAGGTTTGATGACCTGGTATCACGTTAGGGTTTCCTTTGGATTCGAGAGTCATGCTCTTGAGGTTTGATGATTTGATATGACGTCAGTGTTTTCTTAGGACTCGAGAGTAAACTCTCAAGGTTTGAGGTCCTGTGTGACATTAGTGACATTGCCTTTGCTAATTGACTTGTGTTGTTTTTAGTTATTACTGTCATCATCATCTTTGCCTTTGTCCTATATAAATGAGTTGGCCACATGTATTCTCTTTTCCCATTCTTTCCTATCATAAACCATGTCTCCTAGAATATTTAGTTTTTGAAATTCCTTTCTAATTACTTCATCCCGTGTAAGTTTTGGCTGCCCTCTTTGTTGCTTACCTTCTAGGCACACAACTATTCCTCTTTGTCGCTCACTAATAGTTATTACTATTAGTATGGTTAACGTTATTATTATTATTTTTATTATTATTACTTTCTGTGTGGGTCAGTACCTTCAGAAGTTTAGAACTTTGTATGGTCCATGAGTAATTATTGTTAATGACTACATTTATGAGGTCATCATATAGCATCATTCCATTTTGGTTTACGTCGTTTTTTTTTTTGAAATTTTATTTTATTATCTTTATGAGAGAATCCATATGTGAGCAACTTTATGTTAGCATTGATGTCTTGCATGTTGTGAGTTTGTTTATTTTGTTGACTGAATAGAAGTTCGAGCTTTTGTTGCAATTTTGCATTGTGTAAAATGATGCTATATAATGATATCATAAAGTCGGAGTCTGTATTTTTATTTTTAACTTTTGATTAGATTTTAAAAGTTAGCTTAGCTAGTTAGTTAGTGGCAGTGCCTATGCCTATGGACCGAATCAGAATTTGAAGATACATCAAAATGCAAAAAGGTAAAATCACCACTTGAAGAACTAACTCACCATTAAAGTTCATAATAATGCATTCTCATTTTAGGGCAGCATGGTTTGATTCATGTAATAGTTGTTTCTTATGCATGAAGTTATTTTTGGAATAAATATAATTCAACAAGTATTTTTCACAAAAAAGCATAATGGCTCGATTGGTGTGTTGATTGATCGGAAGTTTTCCAAAAAATCATATTGAAGTTCAGAATAGCTCGATTAAGTGCTTTGACCAATTTAACCTTGGATAGTTTCCATAGAAGGTAAGAGGTGAAGAGAATTCAAGTTGCCAACCCCATTGATATGGGAATAAGGCAAGGATGATGACGATGATGATGATATAGAGATCTCTTTACACATTATTGAGAGAGCACGGGCATTTTTTATTTTTCGTCGTCTATATCTTGCATTAGATGGCAAATTATTACTCAAAGTGGTGAATATCATAACCTTTGTGTTACATGGAGAATTCAACACCGAAGTGTCTCTATACAATAGACATGCAACTTGTCTGAGTCTGTTGGTGATGCAGATTTTGTCTGGAGACTCAAGTGGGAGTTTGGTCATTCAGTCTGTATAAGACGTAATTAAGGGTTCTAGGGTTTGGGAACTGTTAACCTAGTTTTAAAATCTCTCTCATAGTTGATTTGATTTGCCTAGACTAGGTATCATGGTTTACGTACAAATTGTGTATTCTTGTGTGGTTGTATGTTTATTTATTTCTTCTATACTTGATTGATTCATATTGTTGCTTTTAAAATAAGTTGTAATAATTTAAAAACCAGTTATTGTTATTTAATACTTAATATTCGACAAGATCTATTCACCGCCCTCTATGACTGGATCACGGACTAAAGAATCTTTTTTATTTCTTTCAAATACTCTTTTCTGGAATTTTGTTCTATTGCACTTTTATATATGATTTCTTTATCCATGCATGTACATGTATGTTTTTGCAGTACCAATTATAGTATTATTTAAATTTTATTTGTTCTTAAATGCTCAGTGACCAGAAATTTTCTAATGACCGCATGTGGAGATATATTCTGAGTTTATACATTTGTTGTTTGTGATAGGTTGGGACAAAGATAGCTGCTGTTTCACGGAAGACAAATACAACTACACAAGAACTATTGGGAGTAATGACCAAAGGAAACACCCAAATTGTACGTCTCATTTCTGTTTGATGAATCATATGATATCTTGTTTTACTTTTAGATCACGGTCTTATCTTATGACGTGCGTTTGTTCCCAAAAGTGCAACTTTAAAAAAGAATGGCATCACCAAATTCCTTTATGTTCATTAACGTTGTGCTTGGATTATTGATGCGTCACTTCAATTAGATTGATTAACAATGTGGTTTAGAGTTGAAGCAAACAATCTTAAATTTATATATACCACTACTACTAAGTATAGCAAAGTGAGTGGGATCGAACACGAGGACTACAGGCTTGAATCAAATTTAACACTGTTATATTGTGGCCTGAATTTGGTGCTGGGTCGCATTGCGACCCGCTTATAACCCGACGACCCGTTGGATGAGCTTTGCATGGCCCAAGCCATGGGTCATGGACCTTAATTAGTCTCTTGTAGCCCTATATATAAGGGCGCTTAGGGTTTGGAGTGTAGTAAGAGAGAGAGACTGAAATTCGTACAGAAACAAAGCGAGGGGCTAAAAACATGCAATCTCCGATTTGACACATAGTGAAAACTTTCGCCGGATCTCAACCATGGACGTAGGCTGTTGCCGAACCACGTATAAATCTTTGTACTCTTTGTGTGGCGTGTTTATTTTTTTGTTGTGATTCTTGATTCTACTTGGGTTCGTTGTGTTTGTCATGACAAACATTAATGAAAATGAGATCAAAAGGATAGTGATTGGTTTGTTAATAACTAATGCTAAAATGAAACTATCAAAAAATGCAACTAAAGAGGATATTAATGATCAAGTTAAAGGAAGATAAGAGGGAGAGAGACTTAGGGCATGGAATTCACCTCTAAGATCTTGTAATCACACCAATTGCATTCATATTTTGAAGAAAAAAGTGTGTATAATGAAGATAATACTACAATCTAAACATAAGACAACATAGAGATTAGATGAAGATTAATTGAAGAATTTAAGCACTATCATGTTTGGTACAACAAAATTGAATACACAAGATCACACAATTCATATACACATAGAATTCCCCCAATTTGAATACAATTAATATGAATACTTGAGCTAGGGCTTCATCCAAGGCCTAAGAGAGAAGCTAGCTAGCCATGGAGAGGTCTAAGATGATCCTTGAAGCTTCAAACTCCATCCCCTAGCACCGCCAAAGCTTCTTCTCCAATCCTTGAGAGCAAACCCTAGAGAGAGAGAGTAGAGAGAGACCCAAGCCTTGATCAAAACCAATCTAAGCCCCTTTGCAAAATGGCTTGATTTCCTATTTATACTTCACTTTTGGGCTGCAAAGTGGTCAGAATTCGTACACAAGGTTCATCATTTGAGTGCACCACGGATTGGCATTCAAGAGGACTCCAGATATGAAGTTTGAAGAGTCTTAACCCCACGCTCGATCGATCGAGCCTCGAACAATCCCTAACAGTACTCGATTGATCGAGTCTCAAACAGTACTCGATCAATTAATTGAACAGTAAATTCTGCACTTCAGCCCACTTTTGCTCGCCACTCTTCGCCAAGACTTAATTCGGCATATAGAAGCTTTAAAGCACTGGATTTAGCCCTGTTTAGCCTTAAACACTTGAAATCGGAAATAAAATAAATTATAACTAAAAAGGTAAACAAAGATAGGATTAAGGTACTAACATATGCAAGAATAAGGGCCGAGATGTGCATCTTTCGGCACTTATCAATTATGAATTTAAATCATGACTTCGGATTACGAATATATCTCAAATTTTTTTAGATATATGGAAAACTTCATTAGATAGTGGAGAATAGCACGGGTCCAAACATCTCCCTCCAAAAGAAAGTAAATATGGTCTTGGATCACTTCACAAAATATCACCAGCTCTCAAGCATTACCATGGACCAATCTAAAGCTAGAAGGGCGCTCTAGACTCAGCTTGTTAAGGAGTTTTCTAATGACAAGACAGCCCTAGCTCCTATTTTGAGGTTGTCACCCTTGAAAATCACTAATCCCTATTCCCTATAGCTGACCAATTTGCATCTTTCTTCCAAGAGCCTTGTTACAAGATTTGGCAACCTTTTTGCAAAAAATTTATTTGGCTGTTTCACAATATAGAAGATTTTTTACTTATAAAAAAAAAAAAACAATATAGAAGATTTTTGGTTAATCCTGAAACCCTAGGAGGTTGTCTGGGTCCGGGTTTCTCAAGGATCAATTTGAGAGCATGTTGCCTTTAATTTCTTCAGCTGTAAAGGACTGAGCAAAAGGAAATCTTTCGATTTCTGGATCAGGATCATGTCTGCATTCCCTTGCTGTATACTGTTTGGACAAGTGAAGTGATAAGAGGAAAATACAAAATAGTAAAATACAAGTGAAGTGATAAGAGGAAAAAACAAAATGATTTGATCCATGAGCACGCCCATAACACAAAATCCAAAATGTGAGTCAAGGGATATAGATTGCAGTTATTCTTTTTACTGAACCACCAGCTTCTTCAACTTAAGATTGTTAGGTTAGTGAGTCATGTGTTGGCAAATTTCTATCCAATACTCGAGGTGTCCAATACTTTAGGTGTGAAATGTGTCATAGTTATGTCTCATTGGTCTATAATTGTTGAAAAGCATAAAACGGAAGCAAAGAGAAATTAAACGAGTAGAGCACACATATATTACGTGGTTCAGCCACTAGGGCCTACATCCACAGCACAAAAAGCCCAAAGGGCTACGTCACTTTTATAATACTCTCTCAAATCATATACAATACAATGGTGGAGACTCCTTTATATAGGATTAAAAATTATGAGAATGGAAAGAATTAGAAAATAGGAAACAAAGAGGATTTTTCTCCATTGATTCCTGTAGTGACACCAAATCTTCAATAATAGGAAACAACATCAATTACTGAAAGATTTTCCTCCACTGATTCCTCCATTAAATCTTCAATACTCACCCTCAAGTTGGAGCATGAACGCCCAACTTGTCATTGAGATGACGAGTAACAACAAGTGTGAATGATGAAGAGAGAAGAGAGAGGACGAAGAACAATACTACCTTACACACTGACAACCCAAACAAGTTAACAAAAAACTGCGGAGACACGGCAAAGGCGAGGAAAATGATACCGAACACACCGACAGCCCAAACAAGTCGATAAAAACTACCGGAGACACGATAAAGACGAAGATAATGCTACCAAACACACCGACAGCCCAAACAAGTTACTAAAAATTGCCGGAGACACGGCAAAGGTGAACATTACTGCCGAACAAACCGGCAGCCCAAACAAGTCACAAATAGCAGCAAAAAACCCTTAGCAACATTTCAAATGCTAAGGGAATACCCCAAAATAGGGGTCCAAACCTAGGAAGAGAAATTAGGCTCTGATACCATGTTGTAAATCATAAAATGTATGTGAAGAGAAATTAAACGAGAAAAATATAAAAATATTACACAGTTCAGCCACTAGGGCCTACATCCACGGCACAAAGAGCCCAAAGGGCTATATCACTTTTATAATACTCTCTCAACTCATATACAATACAATGGTGGAGATTCCTTTATATAGGAGAAGAAATTATGAGAATGGAATGAATTAGAAAATAGGAAATAAGGAGGATTTTTCTACACTAATTCTTTTAGTAACACCAAACCTTCAAGAATAGGAAACAACATCAATTATTGAAAGATTTTCCTCCACCGATTCCTCCGTTAAATCTTCAATAGCTAATAATCCAGTGCAACACGATCGAACTAAGCATATTGAACTTGACCGAAACTACATCAAGAATAACCTGGATTCTGGTGTGATGAGGTTCCTTACATTAAGAGTGCGAACCAGCGGGCTGATATGATGACTCATGGTGTTACTAGTGGCTCATTTCATACATCACTATCCAAGTTGGGCATGTGCGATATCTATGCACCAACTTGAGGGGGAGAGTTAGTATGTACAACTGTTATCTATTAAGAGTTAGCGTGTACAGCTGTTATCTATTAGGAGTTACCGTTTAGCTGTTATCTATTAGGAGTTAGCGTGTATTAGTTGTCAAATTAGTTGTATAGTTGACTTACCTTGAATAGGTCTGTGTATGCTGTATAAATACCCTTGAGATATATGAAAAAAAGACAACTTTTTCTGCCATTTATCAATTGTGACCACTTCTCTATTCATTGCTTTCATGTTTCAGATCCGTTTTCAGATCAATCTTCCAAGTTACTCGCTGACGCACCAAGTTCTTTGAAATTCAGGCCGTCACAAGTGGTATTAGAGCGTGAGGATCGAAAACCTTAGGACGACGGGTTTTTGAGTTCATTTCATACTTCTTGCTGACATGCTTTGATATGTTTACATGTTTATGTGCTTAAGTGTTTAGAAGCATCTTTTATATGACATATATGCTTATGTGCTAAATTGTTTGGTGATTTTACTATGTGACTTAACATGATTGGAATGCTTGTGTGTTTAAAGCATTGATTATGTGATCTCGTATGATTTATGCGTCCTTGTGTGTATTTTCGAATTTCATTCATGCTTTCATTTGATGGGGGTTGCATTGGGTTGCATTTTGGTTTGCATGCGTCGTTAAGCGCATTTTGTAACAAAGCATGCTAGTCGATTACTTATATATGCTATGTGCATATGCTAATTGTCTCGCATTTTTCAATTTTAAAGTATTAAGCATGACATATGATGTATGCTAGGATTGGACTTGTATATGCATGATTGTTGTTGCATGTTTGGCATGACATGGGATTGGTCATAGAAGTCATGAGTTGAGGTTGTGGTGGGTGGTAAGTTAGACACTTGGCATGATGGCATAGGTGTTTGGTTGTTGCTTTGGCACTTTTTCTTGAGGTTTGGTCGTGATTGTTATTAGAGTTTCGTGGTAGTGTAGGTTGTTGTTGACTTAGCATCAGTTTTGGGATAGGTAAAGAAACCTTTTGTTTAGGCTCTTATGAGGTGAGTCATTAGGTATAGCCTTAGTGTGTTGTGGATTCTTTACGAGAGTGATGGTTTTGCACTCTCGGTGTCGTTAAGCGTAGAAATTTAGTTTTGAGGTCCATTGCATTTTCTGGTTCATGGTAGAGTTTTCTGCAGTTTTTCGAGTCATTTCGGTCTACCGGTATCTTTTGTGCCATTTACTGAGCTTGGGCAATAGCCATTTTTACTGTTGAAGTCACTACCGGCAGACCGAATTCTCATTTCGGCAGACCGGTTGTCAGTGTCACATTTTGGTCGACCGGTATAGGTCTTCGGTCGACCAGTTTGTCTTCAGGTTGTCCAGCCTGGTTTGCTCACTTGTCATTGCATCTTAGGACCTTGCGTCAGTTCCTTTTTCTGCTTTGACCTTGCATGATCCATTTCAAGGCATATATGACGTAGTTTGGACTTAGTATCTTTTCCTAGACTGTCATCGGTACTGGAAGGTACCACTTGATCTTAGCTTTCACGTTTGTTTCCATCTGGGGTATTGTTACCTCGTTAGAGGAACTTCCTTCGTCCTAGAGATGGTATTCGCCTCTAGCGACCTTCTTTGTTGTTTCGCTTCCGCATTTCAGCCATGATATCGGGTCAGACTCCGGGTTACTCACTAATGCACCAGGTTCTAGAAATTCAGGCAGTCACAAATGGGGCGATCATTAAGCGAAATAATAACTTAAGAAGGCAGAGCTGGTGCCGAAGGAACAAGGCAGTCGATCGTGGGAGTAGAAGCTTGTACCTGTTGTCTTCGACTATAAGCCTATGGAAAAGGAACAAGTCCCCCTGCTCGAGGGGTATCACGAGAAGGAATAATAGAAGACAAAATAGGTAAAGGTAAAGGAGTTGAAGACGGAAGAAGGTGATCATCAATTGTATTCAATGGGAACCATTAACTTCGAAAACTAATTGAACCACTATAGTATGGTGTATGCTCAAAGAAAAAAAAACTCGCCGACAACTGGGACGATGGTAACACCTATAACCTTTTTGAGTGTGAAAATAGCCTAAAAACACACTTCAAAGCCTTGAGATCAAGCTTTTTACGAGTCTGCCCCAACTGCTAAATAAAGCACACACACCAAAAGACTCGCACAGGAATCAAAAAAAGAGATGAATTGGAATGTAAGATTGAGAGTGGGGCTGCAAAGTTAAGAACCCTAGAAGGAGTTCTATTAATGATGTAGATAGCTGTAAGAACTGCATCTCCCCTAAATGACTGGGGAACATTCATGCCACTGCAGATTACTCTGGCTAAGTTAAGGATATGGCGATTCTTTCTCTCATAATGGCCATTCTGTTTAGGGGTTTTAACATTAGACATCTGATGTTAAATCCTAAATTTTGTACATAACCGATGTACCTCCCCATTAGTGTACTCCGTACCCTAGTCAGATCTGAATTTTTTAATGGTACGACCATATTGAGTTTGAACTATTGTCATAAAAATTTTAAAAATGGTGTACACCTCATTCTTGGTTTTCATAAGATAAACCCATGTAACACGACTATAATCATAATGAACAACACAAAATATCAAAATCTAAGGCTAGAAATAACTAAGCGAGGACCCCACACATCTTAATGAACAAGATCAAAAGGTGTTAAAAGTAGATTTATTACTACTAATAGGATAATTGGAATGAACATGTTTAACCAGGTGACACGTCTCACAGGATAAATCTGAGACTGCCACGTTACAAAATAAGGAAACATAAGTTTTAAACAATCGAAAGAAATATGTCCTAAACAAATGTGCCAACACATAAGCTAAGCTTTATTAGATGAAACAGAATTAGATAATGAAACTGAATGTGCTTGAGGTGACAAAGGAGCATCCAACAAGTATCAGCCATCCACTTCACGCCTACTGCTAATCATCCATTTTGACACCAAACCCTGAAAAATACAGTGAGAGAGAAAGAACATTACACTACAATTTAATTGTTTAGTAACGTTATTAACAGAAATAAGATTTGTAGTCAACAGTGAAACATGAAATGTATCTGACAAAGTTTATGAAGGAGTAACTGATATGTGACCCTTCCCAGCAATGGAAGATGGAGAGCCATCCGTAAGGCGTACCTTGTGATGGCCAGAGCAGATACTGTAGCATTAGAAGAATGAGGACATACTAGTTATATTGTCTGAAGCACCAGAATCAATGATCCATGGTGTCGAAGATGTAGATACGCTACGTGTAGACACAATAATACATGAGTGGGCATAAGTGGAGGTTCGCTGAGATGATGCCTCCATTTGATTGAAGAATTGTTTGAACATGTCCAAATCAGCTTGAGTCAAGCTAATTGTGGCAAAAGATGTAGAGGGAGAGTTGTCAGGAGTTGACAACGAGACTGGTTGTATAACAGAATGCGCAGAGGATCGAGGTTGTTGTTTCTGTTGCGGTAGGCGTCCATGTAGTGCATAACAACGAGATTTGATATGACCAATTTTTCTACAATAGTCACATCTCCCACGATGTCGTCCTAGAGGAGGATCGGTGGTATAACTCTGAACTGACTGAGATGGCGTAATTCCTGAAAGGTTGGGAACCCGAACTGTCATAGCAGAACGACCAACAGAAGCAACACCTAATGGATGAGTCCAACGGCTCTCATCTGACAACACATAGGAGCATGCATCCTCAAGAGTAGGGAATGAAGATAAGCCCAATAAATGAACACGAGCATACTCAAACTCGTCGTTCAACCCG
>JAOTQH010134144.1:0-15538 GCA_025631255.1 Cornus kousa | reverse complement strand
GAAATTGAGGAGGAGGAAGAATTTACCAGGGAATGGAATTTAATGATAACGAAAAATGGTGTTGTTAGTAACACATGACTTACAAATCTCTTAGGTTTGAAACATAGATGGGCCATGGCATTTATTAAACATACCTGATCTTCAGGTATCCACGGAACACAACTGAGTGAAAGCTTCAATGGTTACTTGAAGGCATACTTATCCAGGCAACTGATTCTTCCAGATTTCTTCACAAACTTTGAAAGGTTGCTGCCTGACAAGCATTACAAGGAGTATGTAGCCGAGTATGGGTTACTCCACAATCTACCTCAACTGAAAACAAACTGTAACATAATAGTAGAGGCGGCAAACCTGTACACAAAGGTTATATTTAATATTTTCCAGGAGGAGTTCTTTGTAGCTACTGCCAGTCAGAGGATCATTGGTTGCAGTCCCATCGATGTCAACGGAGGCTCTGTTTACAAAGTCGTTGGTGAGGATGGAATGCAACGCGATGTGACGAGGACATCAGAAGATGAATTGTTATGTTCTAGTTGTAAATTTGAAAGGGAGGGTATTATGTGTAGGCATGTTTGAAAATCCTAAAAGACTCCATGTTTGCCAATACATTGCCTCGTCGATATATATTAAGAAGGTGGACTAGAACTGCAAGAGATGGAAGCTTAGAGGAAAATCTTTCCGGTGAAGTGATTACCGAAGCTGATCCAAAAATTGAGGTTAAGAGACAGCACAGGGTACTTTTTCGTATTCTGACTGAAAATTTATCCATTGTATTGGAGGATAAGGACAGATACAATGATTTATTAATGAAAGCCATGGAGTGGAAAAAAAATTGCCCAATCAAGTTGTAGGTGTAGGTTTGCTGAGAGGAATGGAATTTATACTGATGGTAAAGGTAGAAACCAAAATTTTGGTACCAACAGAAATATTGACAAAATCTCCAATGGTCTCAAGTGTAAAGATACACGGAAAGGAAAATTTAAGAGGTTAAAACCGACTATGGAGCTAAAGAGTCGCAATAAGATGAAATCAATGAAACAAACAGTTCAGCTTCAGGTACTTTTATCCCTTTATTGTTGTCCAAGTAGTTTCATAAGGAATACCAGTTCTGTGTATTATGCATATGTAATAATTCTCATAATTATGTTGTAGAATTGCAATGAAGCCTTTTAATCAGGAGAGGCAGGTGACAGTAGTCATAGTGGAACAATCCCCTACCACGTGGTAGTGAATGTGAGTATTTTTACATAACTATTTTCAGCACACTTGTTTTATATTATTCCCCCTCCCCCCTAAATGATAAGAGTGTATTGAATATAAACAAATAATACATGGAGAAAAATGATAGCATACCCTCATGAAAACAAAACATAGTCTTAGAAATGTTTCCTTCTCAAACACCTAAACTACTAAGTAATGGAAAGTTACAAAATGTCTTGGAGATGAACTCCCATCACATCTAAAACCTCCCATAAATTACATTTATCTAGATCCTTAGCTGATCTTGCAATCTTATCATGCAATCTGTTTGAACTTGCAATCTTATCATGCAATGTGTTTGAACTTGTTTATAACATAGGTAACACCTTCCTGCCAATGCAAAGGCTTGTTGTTGGAAGAATTCCTGACTACTAACTGGTCTTTGCATAAGTAAGACTGAATGAATAGACGATGTAGCTGTACCCCCACTCGAACATAAGGCAGGCCAATCCACCTCTTCAATTTTCGCTGTCGCAGCTTCCCATGCTGCTTAACATGTTCATTATGGTTACAAGTTAATATGTGGTCAAATGTTTTACAACAGTTATTTTGTAGGGCTGTGAAATTCCAGTTGAATTTCTCAGTGAAGAAAGTTATGTGACGCCACCACAACGTGTAATGCATGACAGAAGGTTTTTGCAACCACCTGGTGAACTAACTACTCCATTAACTAACCAGGCAAGTTCCCTGTTAAGGTGGAAGCAACATATAATTTGCAATATACAAAGTTGCATAATTATTTAATTTATTGTTTATAATATAAAAGCAAAAATATAAAATGTTGCAGACCTTTGTTGCTGATTCATGCAATTCCAATACCAATTATTCACATGATGATTGATTCAGTGATGGTTTCAGAAGTAATAAGGTACGTAGTTGTCCTCATCAACACAAGTGGTACCAGTTTATTTTAGATTTAAAAATTTATCCTCTGTTGTCATGGTATCTAATTTGGTTACATTTTGTGGCATGATCAAATTGAAAGATAGCTGATTTAAACAATTGCGAATGAAGTGTGAGGCGAACGTCCCAAATGGCAATTGAGGAGATGGACCGACCAATTCAACGACTCTTTCATACTTGACAATCATTTCTGCTTGTATTTCACATTGTTTTAACTTCTTTTCTTTATTTAACTCTGCTTAATTGTTGTTGGCTTTTAAAACAATATCGGGGGGTTGGACAAATTTGTATAAATTTGTGTATTATGAAAATGATTAATAAGTGGTATTGATCATTTATTATAATATATTAACTCTTGACTTATGAGTCTGACTCAAGTAGTTGAATTGACGCAAATGCATTGAAAATATTTTAAATATTAACTCTTCACTTATGACTCTCAACTGATCCATTTATGCAAATACATATGTAGAACATATCCCAAAACTTTTATAAATATTATCATTACTATTTTATATAAAACATCCCAATTAATTTGTAAGACAATTTCTAAGGCCCAAATTAAAATCATCCCAACATGACTCTCAACTGATAAATTTATGCAAATACATATGTAGAAATTCTCCCAATACATTTATACATAATATCATTACTATTTTATGTAAAACATCCTAATAAATTTGTAAGACAATTTCCAAGGCCAAAATAAAAATCATCCCAACATGATTCTCAACTGATCCATTTATGCAAATACATATGTGAAATATATTCCAATACTTATATACATAATATCATCACTATTTTATATTAAACATCCTAATAAATTTGTAATACAATTTTCAAGGAGAAAATGAAAATCATCCCAATATGACGCTTAACTGATCCATTTATGCAAATACGTATGTAGAACATATCCTAATACTTTTATATGTAATATCATCACTATTTTATATCAAATATCCCAACAAATTTGTAATATAATTTCAAGGCCAAAATGAAAATCATCCCAACATGACTCTCAACAGATCCATTTATGCAAATACATATGTAAATATATCCCAATAATTTTATACATAATATCATCACTATTTTATATTAAACATCCCAATAAATTTGTAAGACAATTTCCAAGGCCAAAATGAAAATCATCCCAACATGACGCTCAACTGATCCATTTCTGCAAATACATATGTAGAACATATCCCAATACTTTTATATATAATATCATCACTATTTTATATCAAACATTCCAACAAATTTGTAATACAATTTGCAAGACAAAAATGAAAATCATCCCAACATGACGCTCAACTGATCTATTGATGTAAATACGTATGTAAAACATATCCTAATACTTTTATATTTAATATCATCACTATTTTATATCAAATATCTCAATAAATTTGTAAGACAATTTCCAAGGCCAAAATGAATATCATCCCAACATCACGCTCAACCGATCCATTTATGCAAATACATATGTATACCACATCCCAATACTTTTATATATAATATCATCACTATTTTATATCAAACATCTCAATAAATTTGTAATACAATTTCCAAAGCCAAAATGAAAATCATCCCAGCATGATGTTCAACTGATCCATTTTTGCAAATACATATGTAGAACATATCCCAATACTTTTATATATAATATAATCACTATTTTATATAAAACATTCCAATAAGTTTGTAATACAATTTTTAAGGCCTAAATGAAAATCATCCCAACATGACGCTCAATTGATCCATTTATGCAAATACATATGTAAAATATATCCCAATACTTTTATAGATAATATCATCACTACTTTATGCCAAACATCCCAATAAATTTTTAAAATTTCAAAGGCCAAAATGAAAATCATCCCAACATGAGTCTCAACTGATCCATTTATGCAAATACATATATTTAGTTATTCCAATACTTTTATACATAATATCATCATTAGTTTATATATAACATCCCAATAAATTTGTAAGGCAATTGCCAAGACCAAAATGAAAATCATCCCAACATGACTCTCAACTGATCCATTTATGCAAATACATATGTAGAACATATCCCAGTACTTTTATAAATAATATCATCGCTATTTTATATTAAACATCCAAATAAATTTGTAAGACAATTGCCAAGGCCCAAATAAAAATCATCCCACCATAACTCTCAACTGATCCATTTATGCAAATACATATGTATAATTTATCATTATACTTTATACAGAAAACAAAATATCATCACTATTGGTTGAATGTTTTTCATGGAATGACTGCAAGGCTTCTTTGTGCATATGTATTTGGTGTCCAAGTAATAACAAAGCTTCTTTGTGGATATGTTGACAGTTATACAAAATATATTGGTTTTGTTTTTCTGAGGAAATCCCAATAAATTTGTGTGTGCAATCTTCAAGTGTCAGTTGAAGCTTCTGTTTGGGTGGGTTTTTTCTGTTTATGTAAACTATATAATGTTTGGGTATTTCTTCTACTTATTTTTTTTTCTATTTATTTGTTGTATTTATTATTTACTTCTAAATAATTTTATGGTAATTATTTTTCCAAAGTAAGTAGTTTTGGTCTTCTTCTTATGAATTATTTTCCTTCTACTTTCATGGACTGAACTGAATGTCACGTCGAATAATCTACTCAACACTTAATTACTGTGAAGCTTCAAGATTATCCAAATCACTTCAACTGACCTACTAATTTATTGCATTTAATAAACGTTCAATTTGCATGCCGGATTGCAGTTAATATTTTAAATGCAACTTACTCTTCTCACAACAAACAAATTAACATTTATATAGTATGTGGTCCACAGTCACCTGGGTTTTACTATAAATAGGAAGAACTCGTCTAAAACACTAGGCAACTAAAAATGGCAACAAGGCAGTACGCCCAAAGTAGTTCAGGATCATGAGGTCCCCGCAGAGGAAGGAGAGTGAACCCTCCTCCTCCTCCTGCTCAACTGAACCCTCCTCATCGTCCTCCTCCTCCTCCTCCAGCACCGGTTCACTTTGCCCCTGATCCAAAGTACTTGCTGATGAGGGTGAACAACCTATCTATTGAAGTTAATAAACTCTGGCGGTTATGCCGCGCCATGAGATGAAGGATCCACCGCCTGGAGAGGGATTTCCAGGACGACTCGGACTCTGCCATAGTTGAGGTGCTAGGGGAAGCAAGTGACTCCAATGCCTTGTAACCCAAATTTTATCAGTCTGTGATTCTTCTGTGCTTCTCTCATGGTGGTGTCTGTGTGTGATATTCTGCCTACTTTATGTAGTATGATATGGAAAGTGTTTACTATATCCCAACTTTTCTGAAATCTGTGGTTGTTGTGTGGTTCGCTCATACTGCAAGTGAGGGCCATTCAGGTGGTTTGGGTTACTTTGTTTTGTACTTATTGGGATATGTCAAATATAAATCCTCATATGGTTAAATTATATATATATGAAGTGTTATCTCTTTCATTATGGGTGATTCTTTCTATAATCATTTTCAAATCTTACCTTTCAGAACATTAGTTTACATAGTTTCTTATTTTATTTCATTGTGTGAATGCAAATATGTTTTTTACATGATAGACACTAAAGTATAATGGGTAATGACTTGCTGTCACTGTGGCACTTTCCATTTAAAGTTTGGAAAAAGGAATATACTCTTCAAATTAATTGCCAACCGATTATTTAATGAATTCTTGTAACTTACCATTTAATGGAATACAATATGGTAGTTACCATTTAAAGGGTTACCATTAAAACGAAAGGGTTACCATTTCAAGGAAGGGCTACATATTTAGAAGGTTATATTTAACTTGTCTTCAAGTTGGACTCCTCTTAAAAAATATTATACATTGACCAACTCTTATGCAGATAAAGATGGAAAATTTGATTGATGACGTCGTTGCCCAAATTGATGGCATATGTTTCGACTCTTACCATGAGAAGTATGAGTGGTGAGTTATTTGTAAAATATTGCAGTTTACATTTTGATGCATTACGTACTGGTTTTTGACCATTCGGATATTTAATTTATTTAGGGAAATGCAACAACTTGGGAATGCACCTTGGACCACTTCATGGGAACATTATGATGTAGCAGAGCAAATAGTAGCAAGTGAGGGGCCACAACATGTAATCGGAGAGAGGCGTATCTACTTACAACATTGTTTTGAGGGTAGGAATAATGATGCAAGGTTTATAAGGGGTGTGGTACGATTTCTACCATTTTATAGAAAATATTAATTTTCATAAAATAATATCCCTGGAAACGTCTTAGACAAATATATGTTTGTGTGGTTAATGTAGGTTGAATGGATTGTGTACAACCAAAGCAAAGGGTTCGCATTCCTGCGTAGAGGTGGACTTGAGCTGGATTGTTAACGAAGAAGTCATTTATTGCCATCGTTGTTGGTGTGATTTCAATGTCATGGTGTTGCAAGGAAAGCTTTCAAGTAATTATATAGAATCATAAAATTCGTTCTAAAAGGCCTTGAAAGGTTTATGTGAAATAAATGTAATGTATTAGACTTGAGATAAAAGTTATGGTGTTGTTATA
The DNA here is from genome assembly GCA_025631255.1 of Cornus kousa. Taxonomy (NCBI): domain Eukaryota; kingdom Viridiplantae; phylum Streptophyta; class Magnoliopsida; order Cornales; family Cornaceae; genus Cornus; species Cornus kousa. The sequence continues at coordinate 8,815 of JAOTQH010134144.1, read as the reverse complement.
ATAAATTAGGGTTTGGAATATGACATATTTATTTTGGCTTATTGTTTGTATTGGGTATACATATTGTTTATATCTACTGTATTCAGTACTCTTCAAAATGTCCATATGTCCTTACTATTCTCATTCAATAATGCAACCTATATGTGTAAATTATTAAATTTGTTTACATTGTCAACTCATGAAATTGTGGGGATTTGATATCCCAAACTCAAATTGGGTTTCCGTTGGGTGGCGGCTATTAGTGACCGTTTGGGTAGTTTCGTAACGTTACAATTACAACCCCTATAAGTTGGACTTTCCTACATTGGTAATACTAAATTCCCGGCCCATCCTTCTTAATCGTTCAGGCGGCTTAGTCAAATACACCGTCTCAGTTATTGGAACCTGTAATCACGACAGTACAATGGCTTCCTCATCCAACAGTCGAGCAAGTCGAAGAAATTTCAGGGCAACGAATGTATGTATGGCGGATGGACAATCTTCGTCTTTGTTTGCAGGAGGCGTGTTTGGTTTTCATTTTGTTTGTTATTTTTATTTTCAATTTTTTTTTTTTTTTTTTTTTTTTTTTTTTTTTTTTTTTTTTTTTGGCTTCCTTCAATAGAACGCCCTACAGCATCCAAAGCCATCTAGCTGAGGGCATGTCTACCTGAGCGTCTCACATCGTGTCGCCCCTCGCACATCCCGTGTGCGATGGGGACGGATAATGGGCCCCCGTGCACTTTACGTAATTTCCTAAGTAAGGCTTGAGCTTTTATCCTGATAGCTCGAGCTTTCTATTCGATAACTTTTAAATAAAATGGGCTTAGCCAAATTTTACCACGATTCGACCCATTTACTAAAATCAACTTGTTAGAATGATCCATCCCGTTTAACTTAGAAAAAATAAAATTTCAGGCTTGGCAATTGGGCAATTCTTGGCTTATATGTTTTTCCCATTAATTCTAAGTTGGAAATTGCAAATGATGGCGATTTAGATAAAGAAAATGACTAAATAAGCCAGCAGTCGAAGAGTCGAACTAATTCGACTTGCGGACTTTTTATGACATCAACTTTATTCATATAAATGAAATTTATTGAGTAATAGATGGGCGCTTGTTCATTTACCTAAAAATTTAAGTTATTGGGTAGTGCTACATACTCATTCATTTATATCCATTTCATTTCTCATCTGGATCCGATGTGGGACAAGTCTCCCCTTGTAACATTCTCTCCTACCTGAACTTGCAACGCTCTCGTTGCTGTCGGACCACCCTACCTACCTGGGTGGTTCACTCAGACGCCTTTCAAATCGGATACTTGGCGTGATACCGGATCAAGAATTAGGTTTGGTTCTGATACCAACTGTAACGGCTAGACGCTTGCCAATTTATCCAAGAGCTTGAATTATTGGGCAGTACTACATACCCACTCATTTATACCCATTTCACTTTCTATTTGAATTCAATGTGAGACAAGTCTCCCATTATAACAACCGTCTTATCTATCACACGACCAAGTCGTGATAGAAATGTTTAATAATTTTGGCCAGTTGGGCTTTACTGAATTGGGTTTAGATATGAGGACCGGGAAGAAAGAATGACTAATTTAATATAAGCAGAGTCTAGTTAAGATCTTTAAAAGTGATCTCCTCCATGCAACCTAGCCCACTAGTAACAGAGAATGTTAAATAAATTTAGCTAGTTGGGTTTCTTAGTGAATTGGGCCCAATACGTTGGGCCAGATATGGGGCTTGAAAGAGCGAATGACTAAATCAACAAATATGTCTCACTAGTGTATCTGAATATCATCACTGTTCTTTCCCGTATGTAATTACTAGTAACATAGATGGGGTTTTAATTTTTACAAGGTTCAAGGAAAATAAACCTAATATCACTCCTTCCATGAAAATTAAATTATGTTTCCTTCTCTTGCTTGCTTCACTTATGTTTTAGAATTATGAAATACATAAATGCCTTCAAAAATCACTAATTATTTATGTATTAAATAAAAAATTGAGAATTATGGATTCTATAATAATAAAACAATATTTTTTTTCAATTCCTTCTTTAAAACCTTCCACTTTGAAAGGCGAATAAATACCATTAGGCTACAATATCTTTGGTACTCCTTGTTTGTTCCTATTTATAAGTGAAGAAATATATATTTTACTTATAAATTAATATATGTCACAGTAAAATTATATAATTTGGAATAGTAGAATTTTAATATATAGATACATATATAGTACAAATTTTTTGTTCTAACAAATATTTTCATGCTTTCCAATCAAATAATAATATTAATAATAATAATTATTATTATTAGTTAGGTCATTGTTTGACTTTAACATTTGTTGTTCTTTCAAAAAAACTTACATGGCACTAAGAAATTGGGGGCCTTTGTTCCTAGTTTTACCCCAAAAAACAAGACAACAGGGTTTTCTAGTGAGTTTTGACACGAATCTATTAAAATCACCATGTTTTGGATTTTAACCAAGGGCAAACAAATCAGTGAATTCAAAATTCACCTATAAAGCAATCTATAATTCTATATAGAATCTCTTGGAAGAGTTTGACCTTAACAGTGTTACTAACAAATGATTAGAGCCACTGTTTCTTTATATATTTATACACATTATCTACCTTATGATTTCTTTGATACTTTTGAGGTTTTGTGGGTATATTATATTGTCTCGATAATGTTGATGCAATAATTGCATGTCAAATTTAAAACGTTGTTCTAATTCTGAAATTTTGAACATATCAAATAGTATGACTTGTATAGATGACCTAACTACATTAAGCGGAAGAAGAAATGAAAGAGAATTTGAGAATAGGAGCATGAGAGAGATAGAATTATGTCATTAGGAAAAATTTAAACGAAAGTAGACATGGAGCGTGAAAGTAGGATTGTGTTTGAAACGTGAAAGCGACACTTATTGACAAGACAAGAATTGCGTGGTATGAGATTTTACATGATCTTATGTCTATTCAATTAGTCCATTGTGTTAAAAAATAAAATAACTTTTTTTACCTTTGTAGCATACGAACCTATAGTAAAATAAATTTTGTACCATTCAGGTATTCAATTTATTTTGTACCTATAATAAAATGCAAATTAATTAGAAAATAATTGACCAGAATTATTTTCTAATTAATTTGCATTTTATTATATTTTCAAATTGTACTAAAACTTGGAACATTTTTTTAGGCTTATTAATTTTCCGGTATGGAATACAATTTTTTTTTCAAAACAACTCAGTTTACTTTTTGAAGTGACCAATCAATAAATTGAAATTATGCAAGTTCGATTTACATGAATGTATCGGTTAATTATTTTTCTATATTATTAATAGATTTAGGACCTATTTGGTATGCATTTTGTTTTATTTCGTGAATAGTGGCCAAAAATCAAAACACCAATTTAGTATTTTAATATGTTTCTGCACTATAACATTTGGTACTGTAGTGATGTTTATTTCCCTGAAAAACTCTTAAATGACAAACTAATCATTATATTTTTTAAAAAACTTGCGACACTCTTATACCTTTTTTTTTTATCAAATATATTTTGCATGTTTTTGTTTTCAGAAATCTTATAACAAATGAACGCTATCAAATATGTTTTCGATTACTATTCAAAATAATTTATAACAAAATTCTTATTTTATTTCGAATTAAAATAAAGCGACAAAGACAAAACACGTACCAAACATACCCTTATTGCAATTTTAGCGGTGCATAAAGACACCAATGTTCAAAGCAGACCCATCAAACAGAAAAACCCAGATGGGACTACTAACTCTCACCAGCTCACGCTGAGGAGGACTGCATGGCACAAGGAGAGTTATTCTAAAGCCCTCCACATTTTTGTAGAGAAAACATGAGTGGTGGAGGATTCCAAACATTGGAGGGTAAGTAGGAATTTATATGTTAGAGAATACTCTGAAAGTGCAAAGTATTTTGTAAACTCTAGATAATCAAGTGTAGGGTTCTAGAGTTAGATCACAGGCTTCACAACACTGTAGCAGTCGAAGGAGGAGGACACATATAAATAGGTGTTGTCTCATTAGTTAAACTAACAACCTCTAACAATGAGAGAGTCTTTTACAATAATCATTCTTAATTATTGTCCACGTTTTGTGGGAAAAGGAGGGATTATAGGGTTGGTTTTGTGGTAGGAAAAATTGTTATATTTCAATATCAAATAGGTAGGTCACAGTGGATCAATGAACTTTTAAAAATGTAAGATGAGAGACCAACATTGTGAGAATATATTTCTAACCGGCTTTATAATCAATAGGCTAGAAATCTATATTAATTGGTTGAATATGAGTTAACATTGAAATGGTTTCATCGGTTGTAGCCTTTAATTTCTACTTATTTTATGCAACCTTTTTAATAGGGTCCGACCCATTTGCTAAATCAACTTGTTAGAATGATAATTTAACTTTGTAAAATACGAAAATTTAGGCACAGCTTTGTAATGGACATCCTTGGCATACATATTTTCCCATTAACTCCAACAGGTAATCCCAAAACTATTGGAATTAATGGGAACCATATATACCAAATGGTGATTAATTAAACGGAAAAAAATGATGTCAATCGAAATTGTCCAAAGAACAAAGGAGTCTTGAATTTCAGAGGAATAGGACAATTAAAATCATATTCAATTAATTATTGATGAGTATTACATCCAATTTATAGAATAGGATTAGCCAAAATAGGTAACTAATTACCTACCAATTAGTCCTAAATCACGGAGTAAATAATTCAATCCTAGCTAGTACAGAGATAAAATCTCAACAAGGAGATTGCAAATGATGGCAATTAGATACAAAGAAAAATGAGCAGCAGCCCAAGAGTCCAACTAATCTGACTTTTTATGTTGGTGATATATGATGTCATCGTGACATCAATTTTATTCATATAAATGAAATGGGATGCGATCACTATCCTCTGGTAAAAAAAATGTTTAATAATGTTGGCCAGTTGGCTTGGATGTGTTCACGATCCTCAGATAAAAAAAAAATGTTTAATAATTTTGGCCAGTTGGGCTTTAGTGAATTAGGCTAGATACGAGGACTGCGAAAAAAAGAATGACTAAATTAATATAAGGTAAAGTGAGAAAAAATACTCTTAATGTTTATATTTTGAGTAATTAATGAATTACAAAAATGCTATGGTTCTTACATATGATTTCTTAATTTATTTAGAAGTAATTCGCAAAATCATGCATCTTTCTTTCCTAGTTATAGTAAAAAAAGTACAGTCGGTCGGATCTAGTCTATTCTTGAAATAAACAACTCATACAAAAAAGATTAATACACTAAGCACTACGCTTAGATGTATTGGATTTGTTGCTAAAATATCGGTATTAAACCCAAAACTCCCGACGAATGACCAATGGCCCAAGGAAACAAAAGAATCGGCTACATTTTTCCATATGATCTCCTATTATAGATAGCCTAAAAAATCACCCATATCATTTATGTTGTATATATAACTCCATTATGTTTCAAAAAATGAGTAAAGAAGGGTTTATGTTGTGTATATAAGTCCATTAAATTTGAAAAATGAGCAAAAAAATGGCTTGAAGTAATTGTTAAAATATAAAATTTCGAAAACATTATTTCCTCTTTTGATAGTGCCCTTACATATATTACCATATGTATTGTGTGTATACTCACACACACACACACACACACACACACACTGAATCAACGTTGGACATATCAAGTTGTCGCCGATGTTCCATTACTGGCTATAGTGGTGCTAGAGAAATTCAAAAAACGAAAAGAACATATTAATCATTTCACATTTAATTAGTTTTTACTTATTTATTTATTCAGTAGGGCATTTTAATCTTTTCAGCATTGAGATATTTGTTTGCTCCAAAATTGAATGTTAGTGACTTTTAGAACGTGTATTACATACCATTAGAGTGTTGTTTTTCGCTCCCAACCCTTTAATTAAAGCATGGTGTAGCCAACGTCTTTAGAAGTGATCTCCTCGATGCAACCCAGCCCACTAGTAACAGATGTTTAATAAATTGAGCCAGTTGGGTTTTAGTGAAATTGGGCCCAATGTGTTGGGCCAGATATGGGGCTTGGAAGAGCGAATGACTAATTTATGAGTTTGAATATAATTTTCAGGCTATTAATACTACGTAATAAATTGAATTGTTTTATTTTGACAAATAAGTTTAACTAGTATTTTTTAATATCATTTTCCTTTCTTAGAATGTGATTAACCAGTTTGACTTCTTTAAAAATGATATTCTCAATGCAACCAAGCTAGGGATGGCAATGGGTTAGCGGTTGAACTCTACTTCGTCACATTAGAAAATCCGTCTTATCAAATCCGTTCTTACTCCGAAACAGGTTTATAATTAATATACCATTCCTACTTCTACTCTGATAGACAAAATACCGACTGTACCTCACATACTCCATTATGTTATTTTTATTATGTAGTTAAAAAATAACAATTAAAAATTAAATAATAAAAATTAAAAAAAAAAAATCTAACCCAATGTGCTCAAATTTTACCGATAAATAAGTTGTCCAGCTTTTTAATCGCTAAATAGTGAATTTTAATATATTAACTGACACTTTCAGCAAAATAACAAATGTTTTAAAAATATTAAATATACATTATATATATATATATATATAATTGGAGTGAGTTCATCACCAAATTCACCCTTATTCAAACCGGTTTCAAAATTTTAATTATTTTATCAAACCTGCCCCGTCAGGGACGAGACGAAAACAGCGTATCAGAGGGAATTGCCATCCATTAACCCAAACCCACCCACTAGTAAACATATATGGGGTTTTTACTTTTTGTAAGGTAATAATGATCCTAATATCATTCAATGAAAATAAATTATGTTTCCTTCTATTGTTTGCTTCACTTATTTTTGAGAATTATGTATTACATACATGCCTTCAAAAATCACTAATTATTTATGCATTAAATAAAAAATTGAGAATCATGGATTCTGTATTTTTTTTTTTCCATTACATTCATATATATATAGATATATATATATTCTTTCCATGGCTATATTATTAATGGATGTCCTAAGGTTGTACAAAAAATCTATCAACAACTGATAACAATGAAGAATAAAACATTGTTTTTTTCTATTCCTTTTTTAAACCTTTTTTTTTTTTTTTTTTTTTCTGACCTTCTTTAAACTTGTTTGTTCTTTCTTTTCTTTTATTTTTTTTCATTTCACTTTGGGGAATTGAACATTCGACCTTCTATTTTGAATGATGATTTAGTATTATTATGCTACAATGCATTTGATATTTGTTTGCTCCTATTTATAAGTGAAGAAAAACATTTTTTTTTTCCTTAAACAATAATATATGTCAGAGTAAAATTATATAATCTGGAATAGTAGAATTTTAATATATAAATACATATATAAAGTACATATTTTTTGCTCTAATAAATATTTTCATGCTTTCCAATCAAATAATAATAATTGGATTTAGGTCATTGTTTGACTTTAACATTTGTTGTTCTTTCAAAGAACTTACATGACACTTAATAAATTGGGGCCTTTGTTCATAGTTAAAAATTTGTTGTTCTTTTACTCCTAGTGAGTTATTATGATAAGAATCTATTAAAATCTCCATGATTTGGATTTTAAACTAAGGCAAAACAATCCAATTCACCTATAAAGCAATCTATAATTCTACATATGGAATCTGTCGGTATGGTTTTGAACTTAACAGTGTTACTAACAAATGATTAGAGTCACCGTTTCTTTATATATATATATATATATATATATATATATATATATATTATCTACCTTATGATTTCTTTGATTCTTTTGAGGTTTTGTGGGTATATTATATTGTCTTGATAATGCGGATGCAGTACTATGTGTGTCAAATGCAAAACATTGTTGTTATAATTCTGAAAATTTGAACATAGTAAATATTGTGACTTGCAGATGACCATATATATTCACATGAGATTTTACACGATCTTAGGTCTATTCAATTAGTCAATTTTGTTATAAATATAGATATATATATATATATATATATTAGTCAATTAAATTTTTTACTTTTGTAGCATACAATGACACTATAATAAGATGAAATTTGTGCTGTATTCAATTTAAGAATTTTTTACATGATTTGAGATAATTGTAAATAAAAATCTAAATAATATTAAAATATTTATTTGCATGTCTAGTTGTGATACAATTTTTTTTTTTTTTCCCCCTAACAATCAGTGTACTTTTTGAAGTGACCAATCAATAAAATGACATTATGCAAGATCAATTTATATGAATGTATCTCTTAATAATTTTTTTTTTTTTTTAATATTGTTAATAGATTTTGGGTCTATTTGGTACGCATTTTGGTTTTAGTGTTTTTATTTTTGTGTCTTATGAATAGCGGCAAAAAATTGAAACACAAATTTGGTGTGTTTATGCATTTACGCGCTGTAGCGTTTGGTACTGTAGCGATGGACAGTAATTTTTTTTTTTTTCTTTCTTAAGAAAAAAAAAAAAAAAAAAAAAAAAAAAAAAAAAAAAAAAAAAAAAAAAAACCTCTTCAATGACATTTTTAAACTAACCATTATATTTTGTAAACTTGTAACATTTATATATTTATGTTTTTTCTTTCAAAAATATTGTAACAAATGAACTTCACTAAACATATTTTCGATTACTATTTAAAATACTTTATAACAAAATACTTAATTTATTTCAAGTTAAAATAAAACACTAAATACAAAACACATACCAAACAATAAGGACATTTTTGATGGGTCTACTTTGATCTTCCATGGGTTTACTT
>JAOTQH010134038.1:0-15539 GCA_025631255.1 Cornus kousa | reverse complement strand
TTGATTATCTTGCTGCTTAAGCCTTGTCTCCTCCTAAATTAACATAATGGTCAGTTAATTCACTTTTCACTTATCTTAATGATATTAATTTAAAACGACCCATACTGAATAGACAATAAATTGAGAATAAATTGAATCAGAAAATTCTCATCCACAATCATCCATAAGGTTCTCAATTTTGCAGCAACATTAGTTATCTAAAATTATGCTCATACATGGTACGAGTAACAACAAAATTGCATAGTAGTGATATCAATTAATAATTTTCGTTTTAGATTTTTACAATACGAAAACATTCTTATAGTCAAATATTCCATAGCATGTACTATCACTATGGGGAACAATTATTCGCATAACCATAATACTTAATCTGTTTGATCTCTCCCAAACTTTATATAGAATCTTTTCTTACTCACTGTCTTTATCAATAATAAAGAGCAGATTTCTCAATTTAAAATGCTAAATCAAGATTTAGCACACCTAAATTTTGAACTTAACTTACTCATTCCATTATGATAACTTAGTCCTATTGAAAATCAAAACAAATGTAGCATGCGAATTAAGGGATGCAATAAAACAAACATAACAAAATAAAATACTAGCAATAATAATGCTTTGAGTTAATAACAAGTATATATAACTTAAAATATAAATACAATGTATAACTATAGTACCCTTTTGGGTGGTAACTATAAAATACTAAAAATGATGTTTATTTGTATTTATATGTATACTTTTACTGGTGATGCATTATTTAATTAAACAAATAAGTTACCATTGGATATCCTATATTTTCCCAATTAAAAAATACATACAACCCCTTAATTTTGATTTAATCACTTGAAATCAAATCCCTTTGGGAAATTATTTCTCATAATTAAATAAACTCAGTATTCATGAATATCACAAAACATTGTAATTCATGAAATATTGCAATTATGTCTACCACTAAAATTAATATCCATCAACCATTATGGTTGGGTCACTTTGGTAACTACCAACCTTTACATAATATGAATATTAAATTAGTTAGTGACTAATTCATCATTAATTATGTTTACTATATTCATCAACCATTACGGTTAGGCCACTTTGGCAGCTACCAACCCTCGCATAATATGAATATTAAATTAAGTAGTAAATAATTCATCATTAATTTACCCAATTTAGTATTATACACACATACTCATACTTGTCGATTGAAGTTTAAACAACTTGGATCTCAAAAACTTGATAGTCCAAAAATTTAATAAAAATATTCTTTTTTTTATTTCATAATAAAATATTATTTTTATTTATGGACTCAAATCATAATTGAATCAATCTAAAATTGATTCTCCATCATGTATGTTTGTATAGGTATAAAATAATAATTATTTGCATGTCCAATAACATTAAATTAAATTTTTAGACTCACACATTATTCTAAAAATTTAAATTTCTATTCAAATAAATAAATGCGCATACTTTATTTATTTAATAATTTATTATATATACACTGAATTCTGTAACAGCACTTTTCGATCCTCTATACGAGAACTGATCAGTCACAAAAATCCACCTTTCAATTCTATATAGTGATCATGCACAAAAATAAAAAATCTAGTGGATATATGTTGTCTCAATTAGCATCTCCATTGCATTGCTTTTCTATAAGCAATTGAAAGTTGTAAAACATTATTGATTTGTATGGAAAGATTTTCCCACGGCCAATGATTAGAAGATGGGTCCATGGAAGTTTATTATCATTATTGTACAATATGTTTATCCATAAAAATACACACATTGCGTCTATATATACTATGATTCCAGAAGAAAATAAATTATATATTTATATAATTTTACTTTATATTTATACAAATTATTTGTGCAACGTGAGTGGAAAATAATGAGTCCCTAAACCTTAAGCTCTGATACCACATGTAAACTATAATTAATTCGTGTCAAGCATTCATTACAAATAAACATGAATCCCAAATCTTGGAACTTCATTATTCTCAAATAATTATAATGCATAAATAAATAGTGAGATATAAATACCTTGATCCATGATAGCAAACCTTGTTGAGATCAAGTTCAATGTTGAAATCCTTTAACAACGAATTAAGCCGCAACTCTGAACAATAGGCAAAGCCCTGGAAACTGATTTATCTCTCTTGGCCTTTTGCACACATAAATATTATACGTGTTGTTTTCATTAATGTATATAATTGATGGGATATATGCACTTTTATAAAGGGAGAAAGAGGATCAATTTTTCTTTTAGTAACCTTAATTCCACCTTCCATCAAGTAAGAAACAAATAGGAAAACACTTATCCAATAATTAATTACTATAAAGTTAATTTATAAGTTGACCAAATAATATAATTTTAATCCGATATCTATTTACTTAACCAGTAATTAATGAAATATATCATATGTCCAAATCATGTGGGCCACACAATTAATAAATAATCTTACACAATCACCAAGAGAAACACATCCTAAATTACTCATGTGTGCATTATGTGTATTCTCAAACTGAAAAATATACAATTTCTACAAAATCTCTAAAATTTTCTTTTAGGGTTGAAAACGTGATTGTAAAAGGGGTATAAGATATATTTATTGGTATTTAGAAAGACCTAGAGTCCCTTGGAAAAGTTAGCAATTTCGTGAAAAAGCTTCTCTCTAAAATATTATAAAAAAAAATAACTAAATCTAACTTTAAATATAGAACTTTCCTTTTTTATTCTAACAAACCCAATCAGTTCTATTTCAGAATGCAGCCGGTTGCTTTTGTACTGAGAGTTATTTCTCCACCTATGAAAACACAACCAGTTGTGTTCAAAGTGCAACCGGCTCTGTTTTTAGTGAGAGTTGTTCTTCCACCTGTGAAAAACACAACCGATTCTCTTTTTGTGAGAATAAAAATAAACTTGTTTTATGACAAAAAAAATAAAAAAATAAAAACTCCAAACTCTCATTATAATAAATAACCCTAAGTGTCCTCACTTCACTTACTTACCTATCTAAATGTTCTGTTAATGATCAAAAATAAAATGAGTAAACTTATTGTTTTGCTTCTGTCCTCGAGACTGATCAAAAATAAAATAAATGTTATATTTCCATCGGACTCATTTTGATACCAAAATATACTTATTACAATTTTACACTTTCGAGTTTAGATGTTAAAGTAATGTCAAAGGTATTTATAATTTTTTGAAATGTGTTGGGAGCTGCAAAGGTTATGAAAAAGATTCATGTTTGATAGTTTAAGGATTTTTCAACAAACGTGGATGGAGTAACCATTCTAGGTCTATGTTATTAGAACCTAACGCTAAAGGCAATGATTTAGTAAAATCATCAAAACCTATATGAACTTGACCAAAATTATGTTCATATTACATGAGCAAAACCAGTGAAACACTGAATACTAAACTGTAATTCTACCAAACATTTTGTACTTTTCAAAATCAGGTTTTTAAAAGATGTTTACTACATTTTAATATATATACACATTCTATAAAGACATTTTTCAAATCCACTATGAACTTTACAATTTCTTTCCAACGGCCACTTTAGTTAAAAACTCTCAAAGACGGTCAAATATAATCATCTCTCTATATTTATTTGTATATACATATGATATATATATATACACACACATGTACAGACAAATTTAATCGTAGAAAAGACAATTACTTTACAATCCTTCACCTGTGGAAAACGTGAAAGCAAGTACGCAAACGCGTGATCCAAGATGATCAATATCTACCAAAATTCTGATTGCAACTTATGATGGAATGACAGCAAACAAAATGCCAAACACGTCTTTATCTTTTCAAATTGCAACTACAGACACATATGCATGGGCAGCTCGAGGCAATTGTTGTTGAACAATTCTTATTGCAATGCAATAATTACTATTGTGCTGCAATCACAAACCAAAAGACAAATATATTGAGAATGAAAAGTAAGACAAATCTTCCATTTTTTTTTATTCATACTTGTGACTAGATTTTTGTGTAATTTTTTTAGATTAGGTGGTCCAATTTTCAAACTAGTTATTGAGTTTAGCTCGAGTTCTTCGATATCACTTTCTCTCTGGTTAGGTTATGGTGCAAAAGATATGAAGAAAGTATGAGCGAAATCAATTGTGATAATAATAATAATAATTTTTTTTTTTTTTTGAATCCATTTTAAGAATATTTGGTAACTAAGGAAAATCATTTAAACGGCAAATGACTTCTTTTATTTTCTTTTTTCGAGGTAAATAACAGTTAATAATTTCAGATTTTTTTTTCTAGATAAATTCGAATCAGAACTTCTTTGACTTGGCCAAAAAAGTAAAACATGTTTTTCAGTTTTTATTTTTTATTTCTTAAAGAGAGACCACCGACCATGGTTAACATAACTTTTTCCTTCTAAAAGAAATTGACAAGGATAAAATAAGTTGATATTAACCAACCACGATAACCGCGGAATTCGTTTTCCAAATCCTAGTATGCAGGAGGTAAATACTCTATCAATCAGTTGGTGAATGAAAATCACGATCTATCTAGAGATAAATTCAAATATTTCTGATCGATATTGGTGTAACAAATCTGACCCCGAGAATGACAATAAATACATCGTTTAACAATTAATGAGGTATGTGAAAACACTTTCACCAGTATTAAATATATCACTTGATCATCGGATCATCCTCGGCCTACACCACATTGGTGTCCTATGAAGTGACGTTCCGGATTGTGCTGAATTCTACTTCAACAGAAATAAAATTCTTAATGTAATTAAGCACCACATTATAACTTCTCTTTCTTCCTTTTTATTTTTATTTTTTTATAATTATTACTCTCTGCATCCCCAAAAAAAAACCCCTTTTGATTTGTAATTTTTAATATTTTTTATTATAGTGTTGAAAATTAATTTCTAAATATACCATTGGTGGGTTCATATGAAATTTAATTACTTTTATAACTTTAAAGCATGGTGGGGCATCGATTAGGTTATTTTCTGTTATTGTCCTTGGAACCAGACTTCGAGCCCTATCACCTCTAAATCTAAATCGTTGGACACTTTTTGTGAGGAGGGAGTATTACATATATACTTACATATATATAAATATATATATATTGTTAAGACATCACAGTGCGCTATATCTTCAATCAACCTTTTTGCTTTTTCTTCATTCTTATTACTGGGGGTTTTCCCGTGAAGATATTTACTGAAATAAGTAAAGAAGAAGTTCAAATAACTAAGCTTAAGGATACAAATTGAACTCATTATGTTAGGTATATATTTACTTAAAATTTAGTGCTGTATGCCATGGGAAACATTATAAATTGGATGGAATGACGATTTACTACATAATAGTACATATGATAAATACAATTTCATTAACTAAAAATTCAATTTCTTCCTTCTTTTCTTTTTCTTTTTTCAATTTAGACAACTAATAATCAATAGCATAGTGCAAAATAAATAATTGATAAGGAGAATTTAGATAAGCAGATAAGATAAAAATAAAGTAGGCTAACCAGGTAAAGATAACCTAGGATGGTACAAGTTCAAATTCAAGGAGCAGATAATCTCCCCAACAAACCTCCTCTCATCTTGCAACGAACTAAGGGAGAGCCAGCTATAAAAACAAGACCCTACTAGTCAATCAGGTATGAGAAAAATGACATATTAAATTCGTGCCTTTATTTTAGACCTCCGGTGACTGACTTGATCATCAAAGAACTCTTGGCAAACACCACACCGGTGTAGGTCAAAGTTCATCGATCTTCTTCCCTCTTCTTTGTAGGAAAATAGTGTAGTCCCAGGTCGTGCTAATCTCCACTTCAATAGTTGGCGCCGTCTATGGGAATGATAGTTCTTGTCATAAAATATCATGGTTCAGTTGCGATCCGGGTTAGCCGTTGGAGAGGGAACGTCGATGTAGAATCCTAGTCAAAGGGAACTGCCTAGGGGACATCCAAACACCTCCATCGACCAGGAATGCATAATAGCATTGGAACAACAGTTCCAGACTTTGAACCAAGGATTAAACCAATTGGTCCCACAATATGCAACAATTTTACAACACCTAGCTTCCCTTACAGGCCCAATGCCTCAACAAGAATTGTCCAATGGAAATCCAGATCCTCCCAATCTAAATGATGGGGGATAAAATAGGGAAGACCGAGATAACGATCCTCCTCACTGGCTCAAGGAAGAACAAAGTCAAGTCGGGAATCGACATAGAGAACCTCCTCTTCTGCCTCTGCGAAATTCCCAGCCTCGGGCAGGCACTACCGCCTGTGCCAAGGAGAAGACAGATAAAGTTACCCATTTCGACCTGCAAATCCAGGATCTCAAGGAAAAAATGGAAGATGTAATACAGGCTATAAAGGGGAAAGGTCTTGTCGCCATAGATGACCTGGTATAGAGGACCAAATTGCCATCCAGCCCCGCCGTTATGAAATGCCCCCTGCCAAGCAAGTCCAAGATGCTCTCGTTCGATAGTTTCAGTGGGACCAAATATCCTCTCTACCACTTGGATACCTTTCAAGCTCTTATATATTTACATGATGTGCTAGATGAAATCATGTGCCAAGCCTTTCCCACAACCCTCAATAGATTGACACGAGTTTGGTTCAATAAGTTGAAGCTAGGAACCACCGACACCTTTAGAGAACTAAGTAAGCAATTTGTAAGCCATTTTATTATAGGCCAGAGGCATAGGAGGCCGACCACCTACCTGCTGACTGTGAAGCAACAGAAGGGAGAGTTGATTCGGAAATGCGTCACCAGATTTAACACAAAGATGTTGCAGGTAGAATAGGTAGACGACAAGGTGGCTTTGATAGCTTTCATAGGAGGACTCCAAACCTCCATATTATTGTTCTCCTTGTCTAAAGAACATCCCACCAACATGGCAGAGTTGTTAGTCAGAGTGCAGAAGCACATGAACACTAAAGACGCCATGAATTCACTGAAGGAAAAGAAAGGAGATGACAAAAATAGGTCCTCCCCTTAGCACCAGAGATGAGAAGGAAACCAAATACAAGAAATAATTCTTTAAACCAAAGCGATAGAACATTTCGTGACAAGGACTCAAATAAGTATGCCGACTACACTCCTTTGAATACCTCAATTGATCATATTTTCTTATAAATCTAAGACGATGCGTCTTTGAAATGCCCACAGAGGATAAAGTTCGATCCACTGAAAATATCTTGAGATAAGTATTACAGGTTTCATCAGGATCATGGGCACACTATAGATAATTGTTTTAACCTTAAGAATCAGATTGAGAATCTGATTCGAAGGGGTCACTTGCAAAGGTTCGTTGCCAATGACCAACCCCAATAATTGCCTTCTGGGGCAGCAACCAATTGGGGAGATTAGGATCATCTCTGGATGAGTAGACCTGGGATGATGAATCCAACTCTGCTCATGAGGCTAGCGTGAGAAAAAGTTGCCTCCTAGCTAAAAGCAGCCTCATCAAGTCATTCAAAATAAAGATTGGGGGCATGTGAGTTAATCACTTTAAAGGAGGATAGATCCCTCACATATCATCTTAGTTTTCAATAAAGTCACCATCACTGCAATACCTCTAATTTTAAAAGGATAGTCTCGGTATTTTATTAATTGTATTTTTATTTTCTTTATTTGATTTCTTGGCTATTTGTTTAATTGTTTATATGAATTAATTGATTATGTGTTTAATTGAATGACTATTTGTTAAATTGTTTATACGAATTAAATTGATTATGTGTTTTATTGAAATACTTGTTTTGTTGAAACTATGTGTTAGGTGTTTTCTTGTAATTAATGGGTGCTTTATTTTATTGTATTTTATTTTATTTCATTCTAATGGTTATGGTTGATAGTCATAGGCCAACCAATTGGGTTCCATGGACTACTTGGATAAGGGGTTTAATGGATACAAAAAATTACCCATGGATAGTGTATTTGTATATATATATATATATATATATATCTAAGGAAAGTCCTTTAGTAATAACCTGATATATATTTATATATTTTATATAAAAAGAATATACATAGATTATACGTAACATATATTTTAGTTACTTTTTTATTATTTTTAATTTTATTAATTTGACTTGGATTGGGAAAAGGAGTAGGGTTATTATTTGGCCTATAAATATATAACTATAGGGCTGGAAAAGGAGGTTAGAAATATATCACGTAATATTTTAGAGAGAGAGAAAGAAAGAAAGAAGGAATAGAAAGAGGAAGAAAGAGGCTTGGGTTTTATCAAATCCTAAAGGCAAATTCTTGTTCTACACTTCTCCTTTGATCTGTGGAATTTATATCTCTAGTATAACCTTAGGGTTATGTAAAAAACAATTAAAATTGGAATTTACAATTTAATTGATCTAGAATATAGGTTTTATAAATTATATTTCATGGTTGTTCTTGTTGTACGAATTGATAAATTCAGAGTTTTGATTTGATTACTTTATAAATTGTTACATGTTTTAAATGATGTATTTTCATATCTGTATGTTGATGGAACCTAGAAACATGCCTTAGAATCTTTAAATAATAAAGATTGGGCTCACAGTAGAATTCTAGGATTTAATCGCGTAAACAGGATTTGAGTCGTTGATACAGTGCTCAAGCCTTAGGGGCAAAACTCGAGCCATAGATGAAAAGCTCGAGCCTGAAAAGGAAAACTCAAGCCTTAGGTAACTCGAGCATGAAAAGGAAAGCTCGAGCAATTACGTGAAAAGCTCAAGCCTGAAGCACGAAGCTCGAGCCTGAAACAGGATGCTCGAGCAATTAGGACAAAAGCTTGAGCATTACCTGGGGAAGTTTCGTAAACAGCCTAAAGTTACTTGTAATTGAATTTGAGGAGTCCTAAACATCAAATAAGGACTAGGAATGAGTTTAAATAAATTTTAAACAAATATAAATATATCATTGCATGTTATTTGAATTCTTTGAGGAATGAATGGATTTAATCCTTATTTTGTTTTAACAATTAAGATTAAATATTTAGTATGAATTGTATTTAGAGAATACTTACTTGACTGTATAGTAAAATATCAGCATGTTTAAGATTCAGTTTGTGTAGGATATATGATATAGGAATCTTAAATAAATATTAAGTCATTCCTATTTTGAGATAGCATGATATTATATTATTGTGTTTATTTATGGAATATTTGATGTGTTTCTTTAATTGTTACATCAACGATTGGGTTGTGTGGATATAGTGCACCAGTATGGGATGGTGGCACTCTAGGGATGGATTAACTTATTAGTTAAGTCCTACCTATTTTATAAGGGAATGGATTAGCCAAAAGAATGTTAAATCCTACTTATATTCGTGTCAGGTCAACTAAACAAGTTGAATGATACATAGTGGATTACTTTAGATTAGATATATATATATATATATATATATAGACATATGCCATGATATGAGCTTGAGCCTCAGGATCAGTGGATAGGGTGCGTATATTGCCAGGTATGTGTAGCTAGATATAATGTGGTTGTATGCCCTGGAAGGTCTAGGTACTCATGCCCACTATATGTGCGTTTTTGCATGTTGCCTACTATTCAGGTTGAGGTAATCCTATAATCTAGTGAGGTTCCTTTAGTGTGTATATGTATTATGGACTATGCAGTTATTGCATGGGTTAACTATAGATATATAGTTTCTCCGGTCTCTGTTTGGGTTGTTGTGGAAAGAACTTATTCGTGGGCCTGACCTACTATTATTATTTTTTCAGGTGTTCATCAGTTTTAGACATAGGACTTGTTTGGGCTGAGCAGAGACAATCCACACCACTCTTCGGATTCTACGTAGGATTCTCGTTATGTTTTAGCGTTGGGACTATATTTCTTTTCAGTTGTTTCAATTAGGATTATCATTAGGGGTCCACTAGATGGATTCCCGAATTGTAATGTTATTAAAGGTTTTGAATTTATTACAAAAATACCCTTTTTCTCTGCGATTATTGGCGATTTAGGGTTGCATGTTTCGTACGGGTTGGTAGGGAAAGCTCTGATGGAGGAGGGTACCACCTCCTCCCCCTCCTCGGCTGCTGTTTGGCAAAGTTCTCTAGTTACAGTACCATCTCGCCCCTCTTGGCGAAGTTGTTTTGAAAGAAGTGAAGCTAATTCTTTCATTAATTTACATTATGTGGCACCTGCGGTTGGCTCTAAGGTTTCTATTACTGAAAATGATGTTGCTGAGGAAATTAATTACTGGAAGACATTTGTTGTAGGCTATATGATGGGTAAGCATCCATATTACGTTAATTTTAAAGTGTTTATTGAGAAGCATTAGTCTAAGGCAGTTACGCTGGTTTATTTGAAGAATGGATTCTTCATGGTAGGTTTTCAACACTTGGCTGATTTATCGAAAGTGTTATCACGTATTCATACTTTCGAAGGCCGAGTAATTATTATCAAATAGTGGAGCAAGAATGTAACTCTACAAAGGGAAGAGTTTGACTCTTTGCCTATTTGGATTTATGTACATGATCTCCCGGTTCACTGTCGTAATTCTAAATCTCTCTCTAAGGTTTGCTCATTATTCCATTTATATGGACGATCCATCATTACGCCGAGATAAAGGTCAATTTGTTCGTGTTATGATAGAGGTTGATGTTATACAAAAATTGTCAGAGAAGTTAGTGATTGATGTTCATGGTGAGGATTGTATGGTTAACGTTGAGTATGAATGGAAGACTGCTGTGTGTTCTCTGTGCAAACAAATGGATCATGTGGTAGACCGGTGTCCACAAAAAGTCTTGAATAAACCAAAACCTATAAAACAGGTGGGGGAATAGATGGGTTGTGAAACAAAATGGGAAAATGGTGACTGTGGATGACGCCCAACAAATATCCAAAAAAATATCTATAAGACAGCCTCAATCACCTCAAGTTACTACTCATAATTCTTTTGCATTGCTTGAACAAGTTGAACATGTTGGGGAAATAAAGCATATTACAAAAGTTGGAATTACTCAAGGTCAAGAGAAAGAGAAGGAGTTTCAAGTTACGGACCCGCTTGAGAAATTGGATGCTACTACTGTGGAGGCTGAGGCTGAAATAATGGCTGATGTTATAATAGAGGCAACTGAATCTATTATTGAGGAGGCTACTGAAATGATAATGAGTGGCAAGATAGATGTGGAACCAGTTTTTGTAAGTATAGAATTGGACAAAGTGGTGATTGGAAATTCTACTATTGCCTGTGCTAATGAGAACACCTCTGATTTGGGAGATGTTACTCCTCTTAAATTCTTAAGTAATGATAGTGTTCTTAAGTTGGATGGGGGTAAAAAATCAAGATATCAAGCTATGGCTGTTTTTGATATAGTCACTAAAAGTAAAGGAGGGGTTTCTACCCCAACCTCGGCTTCTCAATGATTGGCTTTTGGAATGTGAGGGGCTTGAATAAGCCTAGAAGGCAACGAGAGGTAAATAATTGGATTGCTAAAGAAGCCTCTCAGTTTGTCTATTTTGTTAAAACCAAGGTGAGAAAAAATGCTTTTGATTCCATTATTAGAAGGCTGAGAGCCAACTGGCAGTGGATTCATAACTACGATGCACATGATCTTGGTAGGATTTGGGTTGGTTGGAACCCTCTTCTATTCTCTGTTCGAGTGATTGATGTGAGAATTCAATGTATGCTTCTTAAGGTGAAGGTTATAGAGACTGGTGAAGAATTCTTTTGTACGCCTGTATATGCTTTAAATTTGGCTAAAGATAGAAAAGATCTTTGGGATTCTATAAGGCAGTATTCAAGTACAGTTATAGGTCCTTGGATGGTTATGGGAGATTGGAACGCCATTAGATTCTCTCGTGACAAAAAAGATGGGAAAAAAGTTCCACAAAGACTTTTAAATGAGTTCAATGACTGTTTACATTATGCAAGTCTTAGTGAAGTTCATCCCACTAATGGTGAATGGTCATGGTGTAATAGACAACAGATTTTGAAGAGAATTTATGTTAAGTTGGATAGAGTTTTCTTGAATGAGGACTGGTTGGATAAAATTCCAGGTACCAAGGTTCTATACACAGTTGCACCTGGTTCAGACCATTATGGAATGACTATACATATTTCTAAGCAATTTGCAGCAGGTCCTAAGCCTTTTAAAATGTTAAAGGTGTGTTGTTTGCAGGGAAGTATTCATTTTGTTATGCAGAAAGCTTGGGATGATGTGGCGAGTGGTAGTCCAATTCATGTTCTTTTACAAAAGCTGCGGTTAGTAAAGAAATCCATCAAGGAGTGGAACAAGAACTATTTTGGTGATGTGAGGGAAAAGCTTATTAAGGCCAAACAACATCTTGAACATTCTCAATTGTCCCTCTAATTTCCAAATAGAGCAAGAAGCTAGAATTGATTATCAGGCTGCTGCTAAGGATCATGAGGTTTTGGTTGCCTAGAAATCTAGGATTCTTTGGTTGAAAGACACTGATAGATGTACAGGGTATTTCTACAACAAAATGAAGCAACACAGAAATTTCAATGCAGTTACATTAGTAGAGAATGAGAATGGTCAAACTGCTTAGAATCAACAAGAAATTAGTTCTTGGTTTGTGGAGTTTTATAACAATTTATTTTCAAAGAGGAATGCTTCTCTGCCAGAGGTTATTTCTCCTGTTAAAAAATTGAAGATTGAAGAGATTGTTGCCCTTAATAGTATGGTGACTGAAGAAGAGATTAAGGGAGTTGTCATGGGTTTTAATCCGGATAAATTCCCTGGGCCTGATGGTTTTCCAGCTCAGTTCTATCAAACTTTTTGGTCTATTGTGGGTACTGATGTTATTGCTGCAGTTCAGTCTTTTTTTAGTACTAGTGTTATGCCTTTGGGTGTAAGCAGTTGTTTCCTTACTTTACTCCCCAAGGTGGGCAATGCTAAGAAACTTGGGGAATTCAGACCTATTGCCTTGTGCAATTTGATATATAAGGTTATAACTAAAATTATGGCCAATAAATTGTTTTTGGTTTTAAATTCTTTAGTTGGTCCTGAACAGAGTGCCTTTGTAAAGGGTAGAAAAATTCAAGATGCTCTAATTCTGGCTCATGAAATGGTTAAGGATTTTAAAGGATCTCGGCATGCTTCCATGGCTCTTAAGGTAGAAGTTAAGAAGGCATATGATTCTGTGTCTTAGGAATTTTTGTTAAAGGTTCTCAAGGGGTATAGCTTCAGTGATATATAGCTTACTTGGATTACCACTATTCTTACATCCACTAGGTATTCTGTTTTGGTTAATGGCTCACCTAAGGGATTCATCCAACCTGGTATTTAAGGCAAGGTTGCCCATTGTCTCCCTTGTTGTTTACTCTTATCACAGAATATCTATCTTATGTTATTAATGCTGCTGTTTAGAGGAAAGAGTTGTGTGTTACTCATACTGCTACTAAAGTTCATCCGATTTTAAGCCATGTCTTCTTTGCTGTTGATTGCTTGTAAGGCTTCTGTTTTCAATGCCAAAACACTTGATGTTTTATTTAAGCAATTTGAGGAACTCACTGGTCTTCAAGTCAGCCAACAGAAGAGTAATGTTATATTCTTTAGAGTGGTGCGAAGAAAACAATATATTTTTGAGAATCCTTAAGTGCTCTGAGGATCATTTTCCCATTAAATATTTGGGACTGCCTTTATGTCCATCTGGTTTAAGGAGAACTAACTGTTAAGGATTAGTTGACAAAGTTGCCAATAGGATTAATTGTTGGTGTACAAAACTTCTTTCTGCTGCTGGTAAGGTGGAATTAATTCGATCCACTGTTTCTCCTATATTTTTGTATTGGTGTAGTGTTTACAATGTTCCTATCTCTGTGGTTAATCAGTTACAGAAAATGTGTCGAAACTTCATGTGGGGTAGCACTGATCACTTTAAGAAACTTCATCTTATGAGTTGGGAATTGATTACTAGAACTAAAGCTGAATGAGGTTTTGGTCTCAGGAAACTTGTGGATATTCAATTTGCTTCTAAAGTTGTTTTAGCCTGGGATTTTTTGACAAGTAAAGATAGGTTGTGGGTATCTTGGTTTAAAAACAAATACACTCCTTTTTCAAATCATTGGACTGCTATTCTTAAAGCCACACACTCTGTTATCTGGAAGTTTGTGGTGAAGATGAGAGATATTATGCTGAAACATGTCTTTTTCTGTATTGGAACTGGCTTTACTTTTTCCTTTCAAGATCCTTGGTGTGATGGATTGACAGTCTCTCAGAAATTTGGCCATAGATTATTAAGGTCTTTGAATATTTCCAAAACTGATTCCTTGAGCAGGCTAATTAGGAATGGTGTTTGGGATTTGAACATTCTGCAGTGCAACAATTTAATCAGTTTTACGAGAATTTTTGGAATTGGTACCTGTTCACAATTCTCTTGATAAATTGTTGTGGGATAAGAGTAAGTTTTCTTTTAAGCAAGCATGGTTAGTTAACAAAGGTTAAGCAGAGGAAGTTGTTTGGCATCAATTTTGCTGAGGGAAAGCTTGTCCAAGATGGTCTATCACTGTAATTTTTGTTTTATTGAATCGAGTGCCATTCATGGTGAATCTTCAACGAAGAAAGCTGTGTTTGGTTGCTAGGTGTACTCTGTGTCAAAGTGCTTTGGATACAACTAAGCATTTGTTTATTAGTTGTAACTTTACACAAATTCTGGAGTTGGCTGGGGGAGTTGTTGCAATAGAACATACATCAACTTATAGATGTTATGTCATTAGAGGATCTGTTTCATTGGATTAAAGATTTATCTGCTGCAGTCTACCATAAGACTTTTTTTGCTACTGTTCTTTGGGGAATTTGGCATGAAAGAAATGCTAGACAACATGGAAATTTTACTGAACCAGATGTGGCTGCTAGGAATATACTATTGGAAGTGTTGGACATACACAATATCTCTCTTTCTTATTGGATGTATTTGTCCTTGCTACTTTATTGTGCATAGACAGTGGAGTCTATCCACTGCTATTCAATTTTCTTTTACAAGTTTAAGGTCCGGATGTAATATCCATTTATTCTTAGTTGTGTTTTTTCTTTATCGGGGAATGCCCTTTGTGCTCCTGTAAATATTTGTTTTTTCTTTTTATACAACCATAATTATGAAATAAAAGATTAATTGTTTATTAAGTTAAGGATTTATTATTTAGTTTCTTTTCAGTAGTATTATTTATTTCTTATTATTCTTTTTGTATTCTCTATTCATTTACATATTTAATTGTTTGGTATCCCTCGAATCTGTGCTCGAACTTGATCACCCGTGGCTTTAGAATTGAGGGGTATCACACTTTTATAAACCCAAACCTCAAAGCATCAAAAGCAATGCAAATCTTTCTGAATCTATTGACTCAATTGAATTCAGCATCATAATAATCAATTGTGATCAAACTGCCAGGGTTTATCCTCCTAATTTTACTCTAACGAGGCCGCTTGTATACGCCAAAATAATGTAGTGAATGTACGGTTCAAGAAAAACCTTTTAGGTCAAGTTTAAATTTATAAAAACCATTACCACCACTACTACTAACGTAGCAAGAGTGAGTAGGGATCATCCTAAGGGATT